>CAEFZX010029805.1:0-36558 GCA_903066825.1 Alfaro cultratus
AAACTGGCACCGTGTTGTGACAGTATAATATGAAGTAGATAATCAGTGAAAAGATCCTCCACCTCCTCCATTTGAAGAAATACATCGCTTCCGGTCAAAAAAAAAGAAAAAAGGAATCAGCAATCAGAGCCAGGAGGAGGGTCTTAGCGCTGCCAATCATCCTCACGGACTTGCTGCTAAATATGCTAATGGCAGAGAAATAACTCACCGTTACAGGAAAACCGTTTATCCGCGTCATCCGTGACTGTGCTAAGTAGCATTAGCAGAGAGCAAGTTAGTGAGGTGGGGGGGGGGCATGATTGACAGCGCTAAGACCCGCCTCCTGGCTCTGATTGGTTGTTTCTAGTTAACACTGAGAGAATTTAGAGGAGCTTGATTTTTTTTTCATAGATTATTTGTCTCATACCGTACTGTCACGACATAATGACAGTTTGAACAAACATGTAAAAAAATCTATCTTTTTATAAAACTTACATACTGCAACTTTAAATAAAAAAACTAAATAATTGAATGAAAAAAAATTAAATTATCTCAGTGAAGGACATATTTATTTCTTAAAAATATAGTCATTTCGTAAGTTTTGCCTATTAAAAAAGTGTCCAGTGGGCGGGGTTAACGTCTTTATGAAAAATATATGGTGTAAAGTGGGCTTACAGGTTAACCAATCAGATTTATTTGACAAGCCACAGGGGCAGTTTTTAGTTGTCATTGTGCAATAATTCAGATTAAAAATACTGAAAATAATTATTGACATAACTACATATGATTTAACAAGTATTTATAACATTTAATTAGATCATTATTCATCGTCTACACCTACATTTGTAGTAATAATAATTTCTAATACAAATGATTTGCTTACAGTAATATAAATGTACTTAAATTATTACAGTAATTCATAACTGTCAGTGTTTTTGCAACCAGACCTAAATGTTCCTAATAAAGAGGCCGGTGAGTGTCTGACTGTTTTACAGACACTTCTGTTCCCGTTCTGTTTTTAAACTTGATGTCTTTTGTTTTCTGCAGATAAAATGTGCGATCAGATCAGCGACGCCGTCCTGGACGCCTACCTGAGTCAGGACCCGGACTCTAAGGTGGCCTGTGGTGAGTCTGAACATCACTGATGTTCAATCTGCTTATTACAAAATGTTAACTTTGGAAACTCTGTCACATTAAACAAAAGCTGAAACGTAAAAGATTGGCTAATTCCTGATTCCAGAGTGTGTGGCAAAGACCGGCATGATTTTACTGGTTGGAGAAGTGACATCTAAAGCCATCGTGGATCTCCAGTCCGTCGTCCGAGACACCATCAAGAAGATCGGCTATGATGACTCGTCGAAAGGTATCGCGTGGTTGACTTATTCGTGGACGTTTACAGGTGTGTCCCCAGAAAATCAGGCAACAGATCAGAAACCTGCTGCTTGTTTTTGTCCTCAGGTTTTGACTACAAGACCTGCAACGTGCTGGTGGCCCTGGAGCCGCAGGCCGAGGAGATATCAGACTGTGTGTTTGAAGGACGAGATCAGGAGGACATCGGGGCTGGAGACCAGGTTCAGTATCTGACCTTATACTGTAAATGCACCTGATGTACAGAGAGTCCGAGCATCCTCAGAAAGTCTTAAATTCATTTATCAAGAATTAAAGCCTTCAAATGTCTTCAGTTAATTAAACAAATGTAAGTTGGCTTACATTAAAAGTCTTAAATTTGTTGTGGCGGGACTATTTAATCTCGTACATTCTCGTATCCTCAACACGGTTGAGGCTACCACTGACTAGCTGCTAATATACCCTTGCTAGCATGTTAGCCAGACAGCTTTCATGGGCAAGTGCAAATTTATTGCCAAAGAAAACTTGACAACCACAAACAAATAAAAAACACAAACAACCAAAACCGTAAATAAAACAGGTTATGAAGTCGTTGTAAACAGATTTGCCCTTCAAAAAGTATTAATCATCAGAATGAACATTTTTGAGCTCATCTGAATTTATTATGACATTAATTGCTTATTGGGACAGGCTTATTAGTGGTAGAACCATCAAGTTCATTCGAGGACTGGAGTCGTGAATGAACTTGATGAAAGTGTATTCAAACAAACAAAAGAGGTTCAGAAAACAGGAGCAGGCGAGGAACAGCAGAGCTTAATGGAGGAAACAATGACAATAGAACCAGAGGAGCTAATTACAGGTGAGTGGATGCAGCTGGGGAAGGAGCAGGCAGGGGCAAATGAGGAAATGTCAACAGATCTATAATGGAAGGCTTCAATCAAAGCATAGCCATCTGTTAGTTTTAGTTAAAGTCTAGACTCTAGACCAAAAGGCATTGGTCACCTTTAATCACATGATGTTTTTATTTCCAGGGCTTGATGTTTGGCTACGCCACTGACGAGACGGAGGAGTGCATGCCTCTAACCCTCCTGCTGGCTCACAAACTCAACCACAGGATGAGGGAGCTTTCGCTTAACGGAGAGTGTCCTTGGATACTACCAGACTCCAAGTCACAGGTGTGGAAACTTACCCTTCAGCGTTTTGTGTCTTTGTTCTGTTTTAGTTAGCCCCTTTGTCTCTGTCGCGGTCCGTCAGGTTACGGTGGAGTACCTAGACAGCGAGGGCGCCCTGGAGCCGCTGCGCGTCCACACCGTGGTCATCTCCGTGCAGCACAGCCCCGACATCACCCTGCAGGAGATCAGGCACAACCTGATGGAGAAAGTGGTGAAAGTTGTCGTTCCTGCCAAGTATCTTGACGAGAAAACCATCTACCACCTGCTGCCGAGTGGCAAGTTTCTAATGGGAGGCCCACAGGTCGGCGTCGACGCAACTACAGGCATGAAAGATCTTTTCTTTTTAAAACGCGACATGTTGGGGTTATGTTATCTGTGCCTACAGGGTGACGCAGGACTCACAGGACGTAAAATCATCGTGGACACCTACGGAGGGTGGGGCGGCCACGGAGGTGGAGCTTTTTCCGGGAAGGACTACTCCAAAGTGGATCGGTCAGGTGCCTATGCGGCCCGTTGGGTTGCCAAGTCTCTGGTGAAAGCGGGGCTGTGCAAGAGGGCCCTCGTTCAGGTGAGACCCACGCAGTGTTCCTGGTAACTGTAAATGAAATGGGACACAGGGTTTCCCCCAGAAACCCTACGTCAAGCTTGGTAGTAAGGCCGCTAGTGCAGTCCACCTTGTTGTGTTTAAAAGAAAAATGTTAAAAGTTACAAAAATTCAGAGGTGCACAAGCAGGCATCATAACATAACTTACCCCATTTTACTGTCACTGGTTCTGGTGTGTAACAAACTCAGTTTAATATAAACAAATGACTCTTAGCCTGTTTGCCTGCCAAGCTTATAATACACTTGGGGAAACCCTGTGACACAGGAGCTGTGTTTCAATTACAGATGTGCACAAAACCTTGTCGATGTTCCGCTAATGATGAAAAAACACAATGTTGCAATTGCTGTGTTTTCCTTGCATAAGGAACACGATTAAAATCACACCTGAATACATTTGTTCACGGAATAAGCCGTTAGAAAACATCATCCTGCCAACTTCCTGTCATCTTCTGCTTGACTTGCGCCAGTGGCAACTTCTGGTTGTTGGTCATGTGACCCATGTGGTGTGAAAAAATGAGCAGCTTTGCAAATTGAACCAATTTAAATACAGCTAAAAAGAAACATCTCATCCTTGCGCCAAATCTTTTTTTATCGCTACATGAGTTTATTTTGAAATTGCCATGTTTCCAGTAAGTAGATTTATTTTGGAAAGGCCAATCCTACGGTCAGTGGAAACGCAGCTCGTGATGCTTTCCGTGGTATTCCTCTCAGATCTCGTACGCCATCGGCGTGAGTCACCCGCTCTCCATCACCGTGTTCCACTACGGCACGTCGGACAGGGACGAAGACGAGCTGCTGCAGATAGTGAAGAAGAACTTTGATCTCCGACCTGGAGTCATTGTGAGGTACGTGAAGTCCCTCCCATCATGCATGAGCCCTGAAATAAAAGCTGCGCGTGTGATGCTGTTTCCTGTCGTTTACAGAGCGCTGGGACTAAAGCGGCCGATTTACCAGGCCACGGCCTGCTACGGTCACTTTGGAAGAAAAGAGTTTCCATGGGAACAACCAAAGAAACTTGTGTTTTAACTCAAGATATTAACAGACATGCCCAAGATCATTAGCAAAATAAGTTTTAGTGTTGTTGATTAATTTCTTTGTTCACTAATGAAATCACAGATGAAGATTTATGTAAACCGTTTAGTATACAGTCGTAGACACCCTATGAAGATCTGTATGTTTAGCATATTCTTAAAAGGTCTTAAATTCACACATCTAAAATCAAGGTCTTAAAATACCTTAAATCCATAAAAATGCAAGTAGGTCTTAAATTTGTTAATCACAGGTCTTAAATTTTGTATTCTTTGTACTTTAGACTCGTCTGTCAGGCAAACAGGCAGACGTCATTTCATTCTGTGACTGGAGGCGGTTGAGGCTAACGCTAACTACCTGCTAATAAAATAGGAAATGGTAATGAACTTATGACCTCATTTCACATCCTGTAAATGGATTTAATGATTCTCCGTGAGATTTTTTCTTTTTTTTTGAACTTTGGATATATTCTATTGTGACCTAATTCTTGTTTTAAACTTCGCGACAGCCTTCGTCCGCTGTCCTCCTTGATCTCCACGTTCGCCCATTGTTTTCTAATAAACCTCTGAAGCCGTCACTGAACAGCTGTTATTTTACTGAATAAATTGCTCACATGGGAAGACTTTTTTTTTTTTCCTTACACGTTCAGCTCTGTATATCCTCCACCTGTAGATGGTGGTGTTGCTTCACACATGAGGGATGCGTTGAACCTTTGGCCTTGACGCTCTTTTCAGTCATCAGTTAGTCATTTGTAGCTGTTGTGCTTAAAGAAACTGATGCACACTGACCAGTTAGATCAGCTGCTTCCAAGAAACCGTGACTTGTAATGTGACGTCGTGCTGAGTCCACCACGCACACGTCGAATATTATCCGTTTTTCCAAGTGGGAGAAAACCAACCACACCTCTGAGAGCGTTGCGTAATTTATCCAGCAGGCTGTTAGGAGTAAGAAGAGGATCAGAGGACTGAACTCTGTGATATGTGGCGAAACACTGTGTGAGACTGAAACAAAATGGAAGCAAGTGTGAACACTGGTGAGGATGTTGAGGCTGTTCCCCTCGAAGGTGTGTCCAGACTTTAACTGTGAGGTTAAAAATATTAATTGTTTCTGTTAACAAAAATGTTTTTTTCGTCTTCCGTTTTTGTTATTTTAGTTTTAGTTAACCATAACAACCCCGTGACGTTGTAGAGCCAGAGTATTGGCGCCAACAGGATTTTGCGGTGAAATCTTTTACCTCTCTCTCCTGATTACTGGAGACACTTTTTTTTTTTTTTTTTCTAGAATCCCTCTGTCAAAAAAATAATTATTCCTAATTTTCAATCAGCAATTCGACGGTGTTTAAAAGGTAATTGAATCCTGATACGGGGACAATTATTCATCATTTAAGGTTATTTGCATTAATTGGAAATATTAATGGGTTCTTTTGGGTGTAGAGAGGAGATGAATATTTGGTCACAGAGGAGCTCCACCACTCCAGGCGCTCACACATCCGCTGATATTACCCGACAACCTCCACGGCTGAACAGAGGGAGCCTGGAGATCGGAGAAAAAAAGATATTCACAAAATGAAAGTGATTCTAAGGAAATGCAGAGAGGAGCTCAGGAAAATCCTCGGTTAATGTTTCTTCAGAGTATCATGAATTACAATTGCAAATTTCCAAGAAATTCAGCTTCCTTTTATTTTGCATTATGTTGTATTTCATCCAATGAAGAGCCCTCCTTGTTGTCATGGTGACATTTTCTAGGCAAACCCCAACTCAGCCTTATTATTTCTCAGATGGGTTTGGTTTCATTTATTTCCCCCAGATACATAAACTAGACTAAAACCGCAGTTTATGTTTTCATGTGGCCATATTGAATGTTGATGCCCCACTTGGCAGCCAGAATGGATTAATTTGATCAGAGATATTCTATTAAAGTGACATAATTCTGGTTGATTTTTTTTACTCCTGGACTTTTTGTATTTAGATTTTTCTTATTCTTTGCTGCTTATTTACTTATGATTGGATCTCACTTTATCTCGTCATTCTTTATATTTACTTAATTTTTGTCCCCGTTAAATGTCTTTTTTCTGTTTCCTGTTTTATGTTTACTTCCTGCTCCTCTCTTTCTCACAGCTGCAGCTCATTACCGATCTGCCATCGGTTCTCTATTCCAGCAGAATAGAGATATCTAGTGTTTAAGCTCCTCATTTTCAGTCACTACTTGCTGGATTTCACTAATTCACATTCGCTGATATTGGAATTTTCATGAGTAAAATCATTTTTCCTCTATGGCACCAAAACTGTGACGCACATCTTTGTTAATGCGGAGCAGATGGGGCTGCGGCAGCAGGAAGATTTGATCTTATTCTGTTTCTCCTTTAAAGTTCTCTCGTAATAAGGAACAATCTTGCATTTCACCCATGAATTTTGTTGGTAATGAGGCTGTTGGAGCGACCACACAGTCCTGCTGGAGCAGCAGCAGTGAAGGGTTGAGACGAGGGAACCGTCTGATAATAACAGGCTGGAGGAGCTGATTTTCTGATTCAGAGCCCCTTGATTACTTTGACAACCTGTTAAGAAATTCAGGAGGGCGACAGCCAGCTCATAAAATTTGCAGAACCTGATTGACTTTAGGATATTTTCATAAAAGGGCCAGCGTGTGTGAGTTGCATGTGTGTGCAGGCTGCTGTTGGCTGACATGGAAATGAGATTGGAACTATATGTGGTTTTTTGGGGGGTTTTTTTAGCTTTTTTTATTAGATCTGAAGGAAAAGGGATCCGACTCCTCAGCTCAGGATATCAGGCCCTCGCTCACATCAAACAGACAAAGATTGGATCTTTTTATTTTTGTTCTTTCCTCAAAGATTTCTCCACAGGTATAAATACTTAACTTGGTTGAATTATAAAACTACGGAGGATACTAGAGTCAGTTGTTGGTCGTTCCAACCCTTTCCCATTTTATACTTTTTCAGATTTCATTGTTTCATATCCAAATATTTCAGCTACAAAGTGGACGTCCAGCATCTCTACATACTTATTATGGTACAGTCACCAGAATAAATATATTTTCAGAAATTGACACAAAAAAATCACACTGTATGTCTAGTGAGTCAAAGAAAATAAATATAAATGTAAAATAAATATAAATGTAAACACATTTTTGGCGAACAAAAAGCAGTCTGAAATCAGCCTCCAAGTGTAAATAAAAATACTTTAATACAAGAATAAGTACTGCAGTGGTTCAATGAACATTGGTTTTTACAAGATTTTAAGTATTTCTTCCTGGTGACGTTTTTTTAAGAACTTAATTATGACGTGCAAAACTAAGAATTTCGTTTTAATATAAAAAGAAATCGTGCTTTTAAAAATGCTAAAAACTCAACTGCAACCTTCTTTTTTTTTCTAAATTAATATCACAGCTTCATGTATGGACCACATAGCGCCTCGCGCTGAACAAGTTCACTCGAGTGACGTCACTATTTGATATCGCGATACCGATTTTTTCACCGGTGTCAAAAGAAAATCCACCAGAAGCGAAACGACATGGCAGCCGCCTAATTCATACCTACCAGGATGTTTGGTGTCTACCACCACAGCTCACCCAAGTTTTATTTTTGTCTAGATGTAAGTGAATAAGATGCGTCACAAATCAAAATAGCAATGAATATTGTTGTGGTAACAAAGAGTCCCGTTGATTTTGCCGATATCTTGGTTTAATAATAACCGTTAGCCGCTAGCATACAGAGCAGTAACGCGTGGAAGCGAATCCAAGCACCAGAATCAATGACAACGCTGATCCAATCCGCGCATGCGCACAAGCAGAACTACGGCATCTGTAAAAGCCCAATATTACTGTGTGCGCAGTCAATATTCTACAAATATTATCGCTAAAAATGGGATCATTGGAGGATAACGATGATGAATATAATAAGAAAAAATGTACAAAAACACAGTAGCAGATTCAGACATTTAAATATCTGCTTCTAGAAAACTTTGCAGCATTCAACGAATGTTCACCAGTTGTAAATATCGGTTTGTAAAAATGATAAATCAATTTTTTTTGTGAGATGACTTTAATCTCTTAGACTGAAGCAAATTTCCCCTCAAACACGCAGACAAAGTGACGTTCGTATGTTTTGGCCTGATTGAAAAGAGAACCGGATGTGAACAAGTCTTAGACTGAAACCTTGAAAGTTTGGAAAAGGACGTTATTTCCCTATTATAAGAAAATCCACCTTAAGAAACCCTGCTGACTTCACTGGCTAAAAGATGTTTGCTCGTATGCAGATCATGGACCTCCATGGATTCATCCCTCCTGCCCCCCTTCTGTAACTTTTCTGTTTTAATGTATCACCTTGAAATCCACAGGGCCCCCTCCCAGGAGCCCCTTTGTCTATGAATGCTAATGGGATCTCTTGGTGTTAATAATAAATAGAAGCTGATAAAATAATTCATTTCTAATGTCCCTCTCAGACCCCATTTCCACTCGCTCCCCTCCGCCCCCACCGGTCTCAGATTAGTTTATCGAGACTCAGCCGCCCTCCAAACACTTCGGGCTTAATTATTTAAAATGCCTAAAAAATTCATCTCTTTCTTTTTTTTTTTTTTTTGGGTGGGGGGGCGACGACGCACAAAGTCATTATTCAGCCTGTGAAATTTACACAAAAAAAGTGGTGGAGGTGAATTAAATATTCAGCAGCTCACAGGCGTTTCAATTATTTTTTTCAGATGCAGAAATGTTTAAAAAGAAAACGCGCGCGGGGTGAAATGAGCGCTGTAAGACGGAATACTTTGCGCGCGAGCGTAATAATACAGCGTTGTCAATAATTCAGGGCCAAATCTCAGAGCCGAGTCTTCCCACATTTATGTTTAATCACATTCGGGGGGCAATATGGATACTATTACTTGAAAGTCATTTGTTGTCTTACGCCCTGAAGCTGCGCTGAAAAAAAAAAGAGAAGAAGAAGGAAGTGAGACAAGTGTCCTCTCGGCTCGAGCGCTTCCTTAGCTTAGCTTAGCTTCGTTTGAGACGGTTACACACACACTCATACACACACACACACACACATTGCACTGCTCTCTCCTTTCCCCTTCCCATCAATCTTTAAGAGCCAACAAAGCATAAAAAAAGATGTTTCCATCCCCAGCTGTAATTCAACCATTCCTCCGTGGATCCTGTACACGGTATCACTCAGCCACAACACAAACGCTTTTGTTTGCTGGCTGTCATCGTGCTGTATTATTTAGAGGCTAGACCAAACAGAAAGTCATCTTCTTCTCCCCTCCCATCCCTGCCTAATTCATTCGGCTGCTGGCTCCCCAGGCCTGTCGGCGCATCTACCGGTGGGATCAGTTTCACCACCTCGAGGCCCTCTGGATCACATCAAATGGGACTCGTACTCATCGCTATCTTTGGCAAGAAGTGGGAGGATGGGATGGTGGGGCGGCGGGGGGGCCCTTCGCACTGGGAACCAAACTTTTAGGAGAAGAGGTTGCGGATTAATAACAGTTTAAAACTCCCTTTGTGTAATTGAGGAGGAGCAAAGCGCGACAACGTGCGCTAAATGATGGGCTTGGAGACGTTTCAGAGTCTCAAATTAATTTAAATTGCTTGTGTGACATGCCCAGAGGTTCTGGGTCAGTGTTTTTTCCCCCCCTCCGTCATTCATTCTCATTCTCTGTCCCTGTTTCACCTACTATATAAATCAAGAAATGAGACAAAAGTTAGAGGAGCTATAGATAGAAAGTTCCTCCACCCTCCACTCCACCTTTACATTTTAAAGAGGGAGTATTATGTGTTTTTCTAGCCACAAACATAGTTTCATTTTACATTCATGTTGCCTTCAGATGTTCTAAAAATAGATATCAAATATAATTTGGAAGAAATTTGACTTTGTAAATCCACGCCTTGATATTGTCTCTGTCTCTCTTTCCTGCTCTTTCTGAAACTCTGCCTTCAGGAAGTCATCACAACACTTCTTTATTAATATTTCTAACAATGTTTTTACCAGCATTTCACTGAGAAGTAGCTGATATAATGAGCTCAGCTGATGCGCAGTTCCACCAGGCGTTTGCTAATTGATGCAGGCTAGTCTGAAGGAGCTGAGTGGAGGAGTCGCACTCTGAAGCTTGGAAGTTGTAGATCAGAGGAGGAGGAGCTTTGTTTCGAAGGCGGGGCTAGGTCCACCCAGGCATTTTGAACAGCCGAATAGTTGCTATGGGAGACTAAAGGATTTCTCAAACATGCATGAACGAATCAAGGCAAAACTCCATGTATGTTTTTGATGAAGGAATAACAATATAACATGATTTAAAGCTCAAAAAAGTTAATTTTACATACTACTGCCCTTTTAATAGAATTAACTATGTTTTTTCAATGACATTGCGTGAACAAACTTATTCACGTCTAATTTTAGTTGCATTTCTTACTTAAAGAAATCATCGCAATTGCGAAATTGTGTGGGGGGTTTTTGGCGTTAGCAGAATACCGACAAAGTTTGGCGCACATTTCTAATGGAAACCCATCTAGTGGGACCATCTTTCCCAAGATTAAAGTCTCTTTAGACTTCTTTCTTTCTTTATTTTACCTAGTTATTCTTTTCCTTGTAGGCTGCTGTACTTTATTTGAACATTTAAAACAACACAATTGTTTTTATAAAATTGAACAAGAACTCTGTTCATTAAGAACCAATGAACATCTTGGTATCTTCAAGAAATCTTCTAGTGAGTCTTACTAATGGAGACAAGACATTATTTTCTTTTATACAGCAGGAAACATTTAATTCTGGAATCAATAAATGATAAAATGGATGTTAGGGATTTAATATCCCGGATAACAGTTTTGTTTAGGTTAAAATGTCACCCTAGTAACAGGCATGGCAACCTTGTGTACTGTAAGGACAATGAGATTCATAAAGGACGGAAATAAGAATGGAGACACAGACAGAGAGAAAAACAAGGAAATGTGTTTTAAACATTAAGAACGCTGTAGCCATGAGGAGCTGTCGATGCTGTTACTGAGAATGTGTTATGATATGACACACACACACACACACACACACACACCCACACACCTACGCACACTCACATAATCCCCACAGACCCCGGGGCCTTCCTCTGAGGCGCCCTCAGCTGGGTGACAACAAACCTGCCTGTCTGATTTATGAAAATGCAGATGGAGTTTATATTACACCCCCTCACACACACGCAGACACACACACACACACACACACACACACACACATGCGCCTCTGTTTAGCTGTGAGGACAAAGGAGGGTCAAACGCTGGAAGAAATGTGTCAACTCCACAGCAGTCGAAAATGTAGATGAGATCACCGGCTGTGTGTGTTAGTTATGATCTGAGGACATAAATCTGTCTCTACAGTGTGACGTTGTCTTACAGACTTCAGAGAATCTGGGTCTACATTTGATTTCTGTATACTTATAGTGTCTCAACACTCAAAACCTATGAAACTCACAGTAGCTGCGTTTCCACCGACCATATAATTGCGCAATTTGACATTTTTGAAAATAAACTTGCTTAATGGAAACACTGCAATTTTTTCTATAAACAGTTTTGCCACTAAGATGTGTTTCTTGGCCAAGAAACACAAGACACACTTGGCCAAGAAACCAAGTCCATTGCAGACTTGGTTTACTTTGCAAGTCTGCAATGGAAAAGCTTTTTTTTTGCACGTCACACAAGTCTCATGATCAACAGCCGGATGTTGCCTCTGGCACAATCCATGAAGAAGAAGAAAACAGGAAGTTGATGGAAGATCACGGCATTTAATGGAAACGCTGTAATTGGGAAATTGTGTTTTTTCGACGTTAGCGGAATATTGATAAAGTTGTGCGAACATTTGTAATGTAAATGGAGCTATTGTCAGGTTTTTGGTGGGTCAATTTTAAATATAGTTTAAGGACCGCGGCATGAGATAAAGATGTATTTAATGTGTGTGTGTGTGTGTGTGTGTGTAGGCATGTTATACTCTTCAGAAAGTGACCTTTAAATATATTTTGTGTAATTTAATAAAGAAGACAGTAAATTACTCTGTATTTATGTCATATATGCTTCATGCTGCAGGTTATTGATACTTTCAAGCTCTTGCTTCAGGCGTCTCACTGTTGTTTGCAGAAAAACTGATTTACCTGATGAAGTCACTAACAACAGGAAGTGAACTCCAAAACTCTTCATAAAAACACAAATGTACTATAATTGAAATAAAAAGAAAGTTACAGAAAATACCTTTCATTATTAGTAATCTGTCTTCAACTTCAGCTAACTTCTGGTTTTAATCAATTTCATGTACAAACAGTTTTTTTTAATTTTTTTATTTTTATTGAGGATATGAACCAGCATAAAAATTGCAGAGCTGTACTGAGAAACTTGTGCCAAAGAATCAAGTTCTCAAAGTTAACATCTGTCGCCTCAGGGAAATTTGTTTCATGCTGCTACTTCTTTATTAATAATAATAAATCTGTCACGCTGCAATGCTTAGCGTCCGTTGCTTTGATAACAAACGTTGGCTGAGGCTGCTGATGCAGGTCATATTCTAGTTCCCATATCTGCAATGTACAATTTTTATGGCTGAAGACGTCAACGAAAGTAAGGAAATTTGTGTTTGGCATTTTTTTTTCTCTTTGTTTTTAAAATGTTTCGTAGTGGAAAATTTGCCACCTTTTCAGAAAAGAAGTTTACTCCTGAAATTTTGCTACATTTGCAGCAACCTGAAGTTTCTGCGAAATCTTCTGCATTATTTCGAGTGACATTCAGAGCTGTTACCAATATGAAGGTCAAGTTTCATAAAACGAACAATATCAGAGACAGGCAACAAAAGGGGCCTCAAAAATCAGACTTCTCCTGATTTGTGGTTCATGTTTGGAGAACAGTGTGGCCTTTGGATTTCTACATGGACAGGAAAAGACTCAATAAAGCCAATCTTTGGCTTGATAGGGCGGCCAGGAAGTCTGTCATCAATGCCCTTCAAAGCCTTGTCTGTGTGCAAGGGAATTGGAACATTTGGAGGAACGTGTGTTCAGCGCAGACATCAGCTGGATTGTACAGTGAAGACGCTGAGAATGCCACAATAATTACTATAGACATGTTGTAGCATGACGTCATGTGGTCAAAACGCCGCCCAGCTTCCTGCTGGAGGGCAAAAAGCTGTTCGTTGATGACAACCACCATTGGACTGTGTGCGAGTGATATATAAAAGCGAAAGGTATGCAGTGGTTTGCTATTAATTGTCAACAGTACAACAACTACAAAACTAGGTTAGGAAACAGTTAACATTTTTTTTAAATAAATTTGTAGAAAGCCTAATGAGGGAGAGGCAAGTAGGTCAGTTATGCTAGCTTGACTCTGACAATCTTGACATGTAGATGTGCTGCAGAATTCAGTGTGACTCGGTTCAGTTTAAGAAAAAGGAAGAAGGTTGACCCACAAATGAATTTTCTGAAAGATCATAAGTAGAGCAGGTGTTTAAATTGCTAAGTGGCGGCTATGCTGCACACAGACGCGTTGCCATAGCAACCGACTGACTACAGCTCCACTAGTGAATCGAGATTTAGCAACAAAAATTAGAACGCAAACATTTCCCACACAAACAACACAACATTCAATCAGTTACAGTTTTATTTTTCCAACGTTTTGCAAGGAAAATGAAGAATAGGAGTGACTTTGAGTTGTTCAATTGTTGTCAAGGTGAGGCGAAACAGATTTACTTTCATGTGTGGGGCATTACAGTTTTTATCATGAAGTGTATAGAGTTAGGGTTACTGTAACAAAAAAGTCACAACAGAGAACAATACTGCGGCACAAAATCTCAGCACATTGCAGCATTAATGCCAAGCTCACATGAGAGCCAGAGGTGTGACAAAGCAGCGACAGACTAAAAGATCTTGCTTTACATGCGTGCGGCAAACACCATCAACCAAGCGCAGCACAGCGGAAAAAGCTGAGGAGTAAATTTACACCTGAGCTTTGCGTAGGAGGGGTGGGGAGGTTCAGAGGTGTAAGGGAAACCCAGCTGAGATCATATTTGTTGCTTTCGGCTGAATATTCATCACCTGCAAATCATTTTTACATCAATGAGGGGGGGGGGGAAAGGAGTGGAGCGACGGGGAGGTTTCATCATCAGAAATCGTAATCCTCTTTCTTTAAAGAGGAAGGAGAACAAAGAGCGAAAAGAAGGAAAGAGGAAACTGGTGGAAGGTTAAAGGAACTCTTCTTTGCCGTCTCTCACCTCTCTCTCCTTCTCTCTAATACTCTTTACTTGCGTTGATCGAGCACCTCCTTCATTTTTCACCTCACTTTCCTCCCTCTCTGGCAGTCTTTCTTATTCCAGAGTCCTCTCCATCCTCCCTTCCCTCTCCCGACCCCGCCCTTTTAGTGATTAATGCGAGTTTTAATTGTCATCCTCACTCTTATGCTCATTATAGTGTATTATGCAGCAGTTCGGGTATTAAAGTTCAGCAAGAGATTTCATGCATACTGATGAGCATGTAAATGAGCCCAGCACGAGCAGATACCAAGGTTTGTGTTGTGTGTGTGTTCGAGTGTGTATGATTATTCCCAGGAGAGAGCCAGACTGCCATTATCACCCTCGCCAGCCATTGTAACTCAGCAGAGTCCATACGTGGCGATGGGACGCCCAAAGCGTCCCTCATGCCAGCGTACCGGGACGAAGTCAGGTGTGTAAGTACATTTAGAGAAGTTCACGTCCGTATGTCTGGTTCTGTTGCAAAAAGATTGATTAGAGGTACAAATTGTGGTAAGACAGCAGAAGTTGCACAGAAGTTAAGTGAATTTGCTACATTCCTTCCTTTTTGTTTTGTTTCCATAATCACACCCTCACTATTTTGTCCCTGCGAAGATCCTGAACTTGCACTGTCCAGGCAACTGCGACCTGAAACGGTCGAAGCTAAACTTCTGGCTTCGGGATTGTTCAGTTAACTTGATCCTTCTGCTCAAGCAAGACAGTTTGTTTTTAGTCTCATGGTATCAAACCTCCCACAAATCCATTTGGATTATGGGAAGAGAAGGAATTTGGAAATGTAGGCAATTGCTATTCTTGACTATGAAATCTCAATTGTCCTCAGACAGTGCATGTGGAGTCTGTGTTGCTTGTACATTTCACCCAAATATGTGGGAACCTTAGAGTTTTTTTGTTTTTTTTAAATATAAAAATTTAAATTCATGGTATATAATTTTTCAATTCTACTGTATAGCAGCCTACATGTATTTCTACTGACAATTAAACCGGAATAAGGTTTTGCCTGACTTCCTTCAGCTTTATGACAAGCGGGTTTTTAAACTTTGGGTATTATTTGCTTTTCTGTTTTGATCATTTCTTTGTTGCTACTGCTAATATACTTTGATCATACCATTTAAACTTTATTCCTTTGCTTCTTTTATACATTTATTCTTACCATTTGCGCATTGGACTCGTTTCCTTAGATTTGTGTTCACTCTACTTATGTTAGTTTCAGGTAAGAATACAGAGATTAAAAAAAAAAAAAATCAATAATGTGCATGCAAACAAATCAATTCGGTACTCAGGCAAATACAAGCTTTCCAAATATATATAAAAAAAAACAACATTGGAAACTCCTTGACAGGGAAATAAAGGTGATCCTGATGGAAAGACTGATTAATTGCACTGTTTAATGAAGGCTTACAAGACCAAGGTGACATTTGTGAAAGCATTCAGGAGCGAGACACGGAAAACAGACAGGAACAGAAAATGCAGAATTTTATAGATGGTACATAAGAAATGTGCAGTGATTCTTACAGGTAAAAATCGTAAAGCTAGAGCAGAGTAATTAAAAGACTTTAAAATTAAAATCAAAGCAAGACAGAATCAGATGAAACGAATGATTAAAAACAGTAACATGTCAAAAAATATACTCGCTTAGATGAGAATATCTTTCGCAGGTTTTTAAATGACTCTTCAAGTCAGTAATACAGGAAAAATGTTTGACCCTGAAATCTACAGGCAAATCAATCAAAATCGCAGTGTAACAAGTGCAAAGACTTTAAAACCGGATTGACGTCAACTCCTCTTTTTGGTCCAGTTGAGAGTCTCGCTGCAGAGTTTTGGACCAACTGTAGGATATGGAGGACTTTCTTATCAATGAATGTGGAAAATGTGTCTCCATACTCTAGACACGAGGAGATAAAGACATGAATAATCATCTCAAATTCCTGTTTCAACACCAACCTTCTTCATTTGAATATATTTCTCAAATGATCTCTTCTCAGAGTTCAGTTGAAGGGAGTTACTTTTTCTATTCACTTTGCGAATTTGATTTAGGCATCCAGCTCAAAGACTGGTGAAAATAAATATATTGTGTATTAAAGTGATGGAGGATGTTATAAAAGTTATTAATAGTCTGCCCAAGATATATCTATATACTGTATATAAAAAGGAAGTGGGCCTACGGCATGGCCTTGTGGTACCCCACATATTAGAGCAGCAGATTCTGAAGTTATGTGGTTTACACGAACACTGAAGTTTCTACTTTAAAAGTTAAGATCTAAACCACAAAAACGGCTCTGGAGAATCTCACCCAGATATGAAGTCTGTTCATTTAGATGATGTAATGACAGAGTCAAAGGTCTAACAAAACTAAAGCATTAAATTCCCAAGTGTGTCGCGTCTCTGGACACTTTTAGGCAAAACTGTTTCTGTTGAGCGCACTTTATAAACAAAACAAAAAATAAATAAATTGCTTTTTATCAACAATTTCATGTTGCTCCAGTAAAGAAATCAGTTGCTCGGCCTCAGCTTCTTTAAAGATTTTGGAAAATGAAAGGAACTTTATAAATGATCCCCGTTTTATTTGGCCAGGAGGAGTTAGCTGGATTTCTTTAAAATGTATTTGACAACAGTGTGTTTAAATGAAGAGGGAACAGAACCACCTCTCAACACTCGTCGACCATATGACACCGCTGTGCTGAAAATGTACAAATATGAGAGAAGTACAACCATATTTGGGAAAGAGATGGATAGATGGAAGGATAGGGGACGGGTGAGGGTGAAACATTAGTTCTGATATGCAGAATTTGAGTTTCAATGTCAGAAGTCAAGCTGTGAAAATATTCCTGTAATGGTGAGTACTGTATCAAATGTCTTGACAGTCCATCTTGTAAGTTTTGATATTTGAGGTGAAACTAGAACAGTGTCGTTGCTAAAATGTAGAATTTCAGAGGATGTGTTATATGGGATTTATACGCATGATTTAGTAAATATTCATAAAAAAAAACAATGTAGGCTACTTGGGAAACGTTGGCATTACACAGAACAGGAAAAGACTGAGGTACACAGCGTTTAAAGGGACAGTATTATGTAGAATCAACTTTTTTGAGCTTTATATCATTTTATAATATTATTCCCTAATCAGAAACATTGCTGGAGTGTTGCCTTGATTGCTTCATGCATGTTTGAGAAATCCTTTAATCTCCCATGGCAACCATTCAGCTGTGCAAAACGCCTGGTGGGACCTTCGAATCTCAGCTCCTCCTTGAAACTTCGGCTTCCATGCTGCCGCCTCACAGAGCTTTTGCACTCAGCTCCTTAAGACTAGCCTTCAGCAATTAGCAGACACCTGGTGGGACTGCATGTCAGCTGAGCTCATTATAGGAGCTACTTCTCTGTTGAAATGCTGGTAAAGACGTTGTTAAAGCATCGAGGAAGGATGTTGTGATGACTTCCTGAAGGTGGAGTCTCTGTTAGAGCAGGAGTTTTTAAAGCGACAGAGGACCAATTTCAAGGCGTTAAATTAGAAAATCTAATTTCTTTTAAGTAACAACTGAAGGTAACATAGTTACTTGCTTATCCTATAAAATAGCCCCTTGTGCCTGGAAAACCCATAATACTGTCCCTTTAAAATGTCTCTTCTTTTCATCTAATTTCTACTTGATGCCAGTAGAAAGATTAAAACCTTATTCTTGCAATGAATGACTGAAATTTAAATGCAACGCAGTATGAAACGGATCGATCCAAAAGCCACAAACTCAGAATTCGAAGGCTGCTTTTCCCTGGGTTTGTGTGTCTGCGCCGGCGTCTCGCAGCCCTCCAACTGTTCCCACCACGCTGAGTGAATAGGCTCAGTCATTACTGTGCTTCTTCTGAGCTGTCTGCAGGGTAAAATGAGACAACAGTCAAGATTTCCAACATGGGAGCCTAAATCATTTACGCAGCATGGAGCAAGTGTGCCGAAATGAGGCTGGTGATGATGCTGTCCTGCAGCAGCAGCAGGTGGTACTGTAAATGGAAGAGAAAACGACAGATAAACTCATTATGCTGGAGGAGAATGTTGTCTTTATGCTCACTGGAACTGCTTGGAATTGTCTTTGGAAATGTTCCCCCGGCGCTGATAAAAAGGGGTAAATACTTCCTTGAATAAAGGGCGTTTAGTCGTTCTTGCTCAGAGCAGAGCACCGCTCCAGAAGGACAGGCTGGGGAAGGGCGTCGTGGTTTTGGGAATGTGTTATTTTTGTTTTTGCAAAGGGCTTTTGGGGAGGCATTTGTTGTGAATTGGCGCTACTGAGCCGATTTGAATTGGAGCTCATTTAAGTGGATTTGTGTTTGAATACTACAGGCTTCTGTCATGCTAAGCTGTTGGAGCTTAGCATGGTTGATAGTTTTTTTGCTTACTGCAGTTTTTTTTTAAATGTCACAGACATAGTTCCTTTAAAAATCCATATTTTGAATTTTACTATTGTATTTTAACATCAAATTGCATATTTTTTCTTCAGTGCATTATTTGATATATTGATGGGATGCGAAAAGACATCCAATAAATGTTCCATATTCAATAAATTAGAAATTTAACAAAATTTCAGTAACTCAATGCACTAAGTGAAATACATTATATAGATTAATTGCATGCAGACTGATGTTTTCGAACCTTTATTTATGTTGTTAAAGATTTTCAGCTTACAGCTAATATAACTTTACAAAATTTAAAACGAGGTCATAAGTGCAAGATAGAAGCATTTTATTTCATTCAAATGCAGATTTTGACATAACAAACTCAATTCCACACGAAATCCAAGTACAGGCATTTTGAAAAAGATGTGGCCTAATATTCAAAGTGAACAGGCAGTAAAAAGGAAGACAGAAGAGGGGAAGGCATGCAGTAAAGGTCTCAAGGTTAAAGCGAACCCTGCATTGAGGACTAATCGTCTGTTTTCATGAAGTTACCAATCACTGTCCTCAAATTTTACATTTAAATACAGTTTGCATCACGCTCTGTAAAGCATGTTTCCTTTTCCACATCTTTAAATAGTTGGAAAATTCTGTTATGTTTGCTTCTGACCTACTTATTATTATTATTATGTTTTGTACATTTTACCTATATTCTTCTCACTTGCAGTCATAATATAAATGCGTCTTTTTTTAAATTATTGGCACTAAAGGGCCTCCACATTTCCCATAACGATGTGTATTTTCTTGAAACGTTTCACATTCCAGTGGAGCGTAAATGTCACGGGGCGGTGCTACGTTCACTGCCCCCTCCCCCTTAAAAACCACGAGGCTCTAGTGTTGACAGGCCGATAACCGCCTATAGGCGCTCAGCATCCAGCTCGTTGCCAGACAAAGACTGCTCTCTCTTCCTGCCGGCTCAACTATCGCCTGAAAACTCCTCCTTTTTTTGACATTAATAGCTTTTAAAAGCTTTATTTTAAAGTGTGTCGACCAAGATAAAGCGACCTTTTCCCCCCTGGTAGTGCAGGACAAACCAACCAGACTCCGCCTTCGCTTAATTTGTCAACAAAAGGGTTTGACAAGCTCGGAAAGCCCTGCCCCCATGTTTCCATAAAAGGATGATT
This sequence comes from Alfaro cultratus, assembly GCA_903066825.1. Lineage (NCBI taxonomy): Eukaryota > Metazoa > Chordata > Actinopteri > Cyprinodontiformes > Poeciliidae > Alfaro > Alfaro cultratus. The sequence goes on from CAEFZX010029805.1 coordinate 19,957, forward strand.
TGGGTATACACGGCCAACAATCAAACCCTGGCTAACCTTTTCTTTCCACCATCCACATCATATGGTGCGTTCACTTCCTCCGACGCTGTGAAAGCGGAGCTATGATGGCGGAGCGCGTGCAGCAGCCCCCGGCCAAGCGGCTCTGCTGTCGGCCGGGCTTCGGCGCAACATGTAGGCAAGGCCAGCGGGCCGCCGGGGCTCCGTGCGGCGGCTCGGCTGCCGCCCAGGGCGAGTCGAGCCGAACCCAGAGCCCAGAGTCTCTCCTGGACATCGCGGCGAGGAGAGTCGCGGAGAAGTGGCCGTTTCAGCGGGTGGAGGAGCGCTTCGAGCGGATCCCGGAGCCCGTTCAGAGGCGGATAGTGTACTGGTCCTTCCCGAGGAGCGAACGGGAAATCTGCATGTACTCGTCGTTCAACACCGGCGGCGGGGAGGAGGTCGGAAGTGGCGGCGAGAGCGGCGACGAGACACGGCTGCCGTTCCGACGCGGCGTTGCTCTGCTGGAGAGCGGCTGCGTTGACAACGTCCTGCAAGTCGGTGAGTAGGGGAGACGAGACCGGGCGTAAAAGTGTTGGGACATTAACACCCCTCACAAAAAGGAAACAACAGAATGACCACAGCAGTGGCGATAAGGTGCAGATAAAGTGACAACAAAAGGGAGACAAAGGGGCTTTAAATCGGCTGGGCGCGTGAACGTGAAGGTATGAACTGGGGCATTTAAATCCTGCTTAGTTCAGGTCCGGTGGGAATTTAAAAAGCTTCAAAACCTTCATTATATTACCCAGAACTTACTGTGAAACTTTGTCAGAATGACAAAAAAAAAAAAAAAGATTATCTCTGATTTACTGTAGGTGACACAAAACATGTTAAGCGATTCATAGCGAAAGCGTCCAGTGAGCTTCACGGTGTGTTTTGGTTTCGTACACATTTCAGTGTGAAATCAGTTTTAGACCATTCTAACTATTGAGTAATAAGGGAAGTGTGCAGGGTGGGTCTCAACTGACGCGTTACATTTCAATGACTTGTCCTGCGTGTCGTTCGGTGATAATTAAAAAAAGATGCATTGTTGCTGCTCCGTCAGCACGGGAGGAGTTTGATCAGCAGACACAGAGATACAAGTCAAATATGCTCTGTTTGTGTTGTAAAATTAGATCCGGGGGAATGTTTCTAGCTCTGAAGTGAAACGTCCCTCTCCTTCCTAAAAGGGAGTGGGGGAGATGAGAACAAGCCCCGGGGGTTATCATATGTCTGCTCGTTCATACCTCACTGACAGCGTGTGGAACAGGAACAGACACCTGTGTGCTTGTGTTTGACAACTGCAGGCGTTCAGCGGCATGAATCAGAACGTTCTTTGTGTGTCAACCCCCTCCTCCCCCCTCCTTAAAGAAACCGTGCAAGTTGTGTTTTTCTTTTTTCTTTCTTTTTTTTCTTCACCAAAATGATTAATGGCGACGATACAAACAGGGCTCTGTCATGAAGCTGGGAGGATTTGACCAAAATGCCATTTTAAAAAAGGGAATGAAACAAAAATAGCAATAGGAGAAGTAGAATTTCGTCTTAAGTATTATAGCTTCCCAAGCTGTCATTTTAATTTTTTTTTTACTAAGAATATTTTAGATAAATGCCGTGGAAAAAAAATCCGCAAATAGGCAGATGTTCTTGTAAATTTCAATTTACGCTCCATGGAAAAAATCACAAGGGAATGAATCTGGGCCTTATGTAATGTCATCAGGGGCATGTTCCATGGAAGCTTGATTTATTTATTTATTTGTCCCTGGCAGGAAGTTTTTATTTTAATAACAATTTACAACAGAAAAGCTGACGGTATGCTGTTCTATAGGTGACAAAATGCAAAGCAAAGTTTGTATACTTTTTTGTTTTAACATGTCCCTTTAAAGGAGACTTTCTTTTGGATTTTAACACCCCAGCCTCTGAACATATTAATTGCAATGATATTTTTTTTAAAATTATGACTTTGTTTTTTATTTGTGTATTTCAAGCTCCCTGTTGGCTCGAACAAAACAAAAGCAGTGTGCCATTCTCCTTATAAGTAGAAATCATTTGGGTTAAGGAACTGTTTGTTTTTTGTGAAGTTTGGGCTCTTCATTGCTCTTTCAATCGGGCCACGATTCACACCAATCCCACAACCATCAGTTGGTGAGTCTGAAATCGCCGCCATGCAGGGGCTGGAGCTGATATCCAGCGCCGATGCAGACGGTTGTGCCTTTACAGTCCTGACGCTGTCTGTCTTTAGGGGCTTTGATTGTGTCGCCATCTGTCACCTGTGGGTTCGCCAGACTCGGGAACACCTTCTCACACCAGGCTGTAATCCCATTGCTCCACATGCTTCATTTGAATGGTAATGCAGTCTGATTTCTAGGACTTCTCCAACTCGTCACCCCTAAAATAAACCACCCGTGTGCTGTGGGAGTTTGATTCTAGTGGCTGGGTAACCTTGAGTGAAAATACAACAGTTTAAATGTATCAACATGAAGATGTAAAAAAAAAAGAAAACACTTTTATTTCAAATGGAAACCCCCCCAATAATTTCTGATGCTGCTATAATGATCTGAGACATTGGTTATAACTCTAATCTTACATGCTACTCTGTTATTTTGATTTTGACACGTAAACGTACGGATAGATGTTGAAAAGGCAGCTGTATTGCTTAACAGTTTTTAAGTAATAATGAATAGTACCTTTTTGTATAGATAACACTACATCCAGTTCAGTATTTAAACAATATATTTGAATGAAATTGTGTTTTCACAAACACAATAAAAGTTTACAGGGATGCACGATATATCGGCACCAACGCCGGTATCGGCCGATATTTGTCAAATTTTAACATATCGGCCCAATTAAATAACACTGGGCCGATATGAACAACCGATATTTATTTTTTTATCTGATTCAGCTTTTTCCCCAAAGGTTTCGAATGTTATATCGGCTATAATAGCAATATTAATATCGGATATCAATATTAGCCCAAATTTTTGCATTGTTACATCCATAAAAGTTTAATAAATTTCAAACTCTGTGATCAGTAACAAGTGGGCTAGCCAGCAAACTGTCATTGTGACATCATAATTTCAAGCTCTACTTCCTGTCTTATTTCAAAGTAAGAGTTTCAAGCAAGTTTAAAGCTCTTCATATTGGGACAATAACATTAGCTTGGACTAAAACTACTTCAGACAACAGACTTCATTTGAACAAGATGATGTTTTAATGCTTTAGAGTTCCTTTCTTGATAGCGAGGGTATCGGCTGATCAGTACCAGTTACCAAACCTCAGGTATCGGTATCAGAAGTGAAAAAAGGGGATCGGTTCATCCTTACTTCTGTGTTAATCCTAAAACGGCTGCCACTGTGCATGTCCATGAATACTGGCTTGTATTCAGGTGTTTGAACTATTAAAATAGGGCGTTTGAAGAGTTTCTAGAGGGAATCTCAAGTATTCAGTTTTCAGCTATTCCTTAAACCCCCGCAAATCCTGGAAGTCCAGAGTATATTTGCAATCCCGGTAATGTCAGTATATTATCTCAGCAGGTTCAAGGACTCTCCCTGGCCTTGATTGCCGCAGCTACTTTAGATGTTAATGCCTGAGCCCACAGTGATTGGTCAGGACATCTGGATAATGGAAAGGAAAATAGAAGAGCGATGAAAATCGATCTCATCAACACAAATATTCCACAGCAACATCACAACAGCATATATTTCCAAACACCGTGCCGCCAGTGTTCCCAGATAGAGCGGGGAAATGTGTGCGAAGGGTCTGAAACTAAATCTGGCCTCCATCCGTCTTCCGAAGAAGAAGAACAGTAGTCCACAAACACAGGGAGGGTTTCTTGGCTTTATTGGACTCCAGCCTGGAATTTGCTAGAATAACAGAGCCGGGGAGTGATAAATAAAAGATGTAATCTCCCCACGTGTGGGCCGCACCGGAGCAGGGAGGTTTTTCTCACAGTGGACCTTGAGGAAATGAACTGGCACACACACATGTGCTGCAGGCCCCACCAGCTCCACGAGCCCCACAACAAACGAGCCCTGTGAAATCAGCGCTCAATCCCATTTTATTCCCCGGCGATAGCCGCCATGACAGTCTGTAAAACCCTGTTATCCGACTATGAGCAGGAAGTGTGCTGGTTTTTAAATGAACTTTGCTTGGCGGTTGCCTTCAACTCAAAAGAAATTCTCTCTTTCTCCCCTTGACTCAGATTTGCTCCGGTAGATTTTTATTCGATTTGAGTGAATTTTTTTTGTTCACCAGGCCAGTGAGCGAAGAGAACGAAAAGCTGTGAACGATGATGTTGACCTCTGCGATGTTTTCGAATTGTAGTTTTAGAAATGGCGGCGGAGGAAGTGAACAAAGCCGTTTTGGCCACACCTTCAAATCTTGGCTTAACATTTAACACCTGCCTAGTTTGGCGTTTACGAAAAACCTAGACAGACTCCACACCTTTGGGAAGCAACAGCTGAGAGCCCAGAGTCTCTGGAGGAAGCAAAGCGTAGAACAAGGGGCTGTTTTTTGCCAGGCTGGAGCAAAACAAGATTTACTTCTAAACCTTTGGGTTAAGAGGTTAAGAGGCAAAGTTCCACAGTTCAGATGTTAGAAGAAAACCTCAATTTTGGATCAAAAATTGCCCCATAAATACGGTAATTATTCTATTATTCCCTTGTAAAAGTTGTATTTGAATGAGCTAAGATAAGAAGTTGTTTTTTTTTTGTCCTTTACACACAAACTCAGCTGGTGAGACATCGTCGCCGCCGCCGCTATAGTTTCGTGTTTTTTGTCTGATGCAGGTTGCATTCAGGGTCACAAAGAAGAAACACATCCTGTGTTTTTTTCAGAGCATCTCTGGGTAAAATCTGCAACCAATCAAGCAGAGGGGATTCAGAACAACGACTTTCTGTGGCTCGACACTTTTATTCTAACCGTTCCAAACAAAGCACCAGTGGTAAAAGTATTCACACCTCTTGATCGTTCTCACATTTTTCTTTCAGGGTTTTCATTTGGATTCTGTGCGATGGGCCGACACAAAAACACAAAGCAGCAGCAGCACACTGTTGTATTGTGGCACGACAATTTAAAAGTCGAATCCTTTTAGAGCTTTCATAAGACTAGTCACTCTTATGAAAATATTGTAGGTATGTTTATGTATGCTGGTCTAAATAAAAGATTCATCCCTACCTCGGTTTATGGAAACTGCATCCAGTTTTTTTGCCGTCCATTTTTGAATCATAGTAAAATGAAATCATTTGAATTTTAAGCTCTGTGGGAGAAACGTTCTTCTTTTCTTTAGCTGTAAGAAATAGATGTTTCAGCTAATGTGGGAGTCTGGCAACTAATTCCAATAGATTCAAAATGCATTTGCGAAAAACATTTAATTTTTCTTTGCAAAAAATTACATTTTGATGGCTGTGGACAGGAAAAATCTCCTGTAGCAGCCTGTATTAAGGTGCTTTTAAAGAAGCCTCTGACTTAAGACACTTTTTTTATTTTTATTTCTCAAACTCAGTGACTGTGTCTGGTACTCTCCTCATATGTTCATTTACATCCAGTGAAACACAACAGAGCCCTTTCTACTCGTTTGACGGTTGGAAAAACATCTTAAAATACAATGAGGTTCTTTTTATTTATTTGTTTTACCACATGTCCTGTTTTTCTATTGTTCTTTTATGGTTTTTAAAAAAAGGAAATCTGAGAATTAGGAGAAGCAGTCATGTTTGTTTTGGTTGTTATCACACATCAGCTTAATGTGGTTGCCTTATTTGGAAGCAAATAAAACTAAAAGCCCAGAATAACCTTACACAAATTAAAAACTGCACTGCAAAAACACAAAATCTTACTAAGTGTTTTCTAATGCAAATATCTTAGTATTGGAAGACAAAACTGATTTACAAGTAACTTTTCAGTGAGAAAGAAGAGCTCGTTTTAAGACAATTATTCTTTAAAATGAATGAAAAGTTCCACTGGCAGATTATTTCACTTACAGCTAGTACGATTTTATCAACTTTAAAAAATTATTGACTTAAAGTGAGCTCATATTTCTTGCTGAAACGTTACCTTTTAGTTAGTTTGGTCTTACTTCATGTGTGCTAAAGACTAGGAACTAGACCAAAAAATACTGAAATTAGGCCAAGTTTTCCATCCACACCTTTCGCTGCCGTTTCTACATGACTGTGTTGGTGTGTAGGCTTCGTTCGAATTACAGGTTGGAGCTGAAGTATAGGCTGCAGTGATTATAGAGGCCATGAACGTGGCTATTTTAGGAGGGGGGTGAAGGAATGATGTAAACATAATGTTTACCTGGGCAGGACGGCGCACGGTTTCTGCATGCAGAGAGAAAACATATGGCATCATGTGTTTGCCACACTGAGGTCACGTTAAAGCCGTTTGCACTTTACAGAAGGTCAAGGGTGTTCTCTGCCTCCCACTGATCCCTGCAGATTTGCTTCCATATGCTGCAGAGGCACGGGGTCGAAGGTTGCTGCGAGCCTCACCGTCGTCGACGTTTGTTTTTCTGACAAACTGAAATGTCATCAGAGCGCACGGGAACTCTTAAAGGGACGGTGTCATAGTAAATTGACTTTTTAAGGCTTTACATCACGTTAATCAACGACATACCTGAAGAGTTGCCTACATTCTTTCATGCATCCTTGGCAAATCCTCTAATCTCCCATGGTAACCATTCAGCTGTGCAAAACGCCTGGGTGGACCTAGCCCCGCCTTCAAGGACGCAGCTCCTCCTCTGACCTGCAGTTGCAAGCTTCTGCCTCACAGAGCAGCTCTCCCCCTCCCCCTTCAGACTAGCCAGCAGCAATTAGCAAACACCCGGTGGAACTGTGCATCTGCTGAACTCATTATAGGAGCTGCTTCTTTTTACCCTAGTGAAAACTTTGTTAAAGGGTTAATAGAGGAGCCATGTTGTGATGACTTCCTGAAGGCAGAGTTTTTAAAGAAACAGAGACCCAATTTCAAGGAGTTAAAGTACAAAGTAAATAGTCTTTCAAGTCATATTTGATATATACAGCGTTCCTGAAGGTAACATTGTGCCATAAGATGATACTATGTGGCTGGAAAGTGCATAATGCCACCACTTTAACTTAGTAAGCCGTATCTTATTTTTCTGCAATTCACATAAGGCAGAGATGCCTTATGCGATCTTCAAAAGTCATGAAGTTGATACAAAAGAAAAACTCACCTAATCCTGGCCACACATTTAGTATGAGAAATATTTTTTAAAAAGTCTATAAAGCAACATGAACTGTGACAAACATGGCTAAAAGAGGAACCTTGTTTATCTCGCCATTGCACACAGTATAGGAAATTGTTGAAGTATGCGACGCTATCCAATGTGTAGAAATTTACTTAAACGTCAGACGTCATACGGCAAAGCAGATATAGAATTTTGCGACTTTGTCAAACAATAGATTACGACAGAAAAATGCATTTCGATATAGAGGTTGGAGTTGGTTTGGGCCAAATTCTGCTGAGTCCCTTCAAGCAATCAGGTTTGGACCATCAGATAATACAGAAGTGAGTATATTTTTATATGATAAATTGATACTTTTACAATCTTCTATTTTTTCAAAACGTCTCTTGAAACACTTTATTTTCTGTTCATTTGTTATTCAGGTGAATGTGGTAAGATACAGTGCTGACTTGAGCAGTTTAAAGCACACACCCACACACACATCCCCTCTGCCCTATGTGAGAGCTTTAGGATTTTGAGTGCACTGATTACTGCTTCTCATCTACAAGTTTATAAAGAATCGATGAATCGGCGTGCGCCTACTGAATCATGCAGAGCTCCAAGTGTGTGCAGAGGGACGACCTCGCTCAGCCTGTCAGCTGGTTGGCTAGGATTAATGGTGTGTGTGCGCGCGTGCGTGTGTGTTCGCAGGACTTGCCACGCCGATGCTCCCCGAGATCAATTTTTATCATAGCAACATCGGGCGCGTGCTTTGAGAGCGGCTATTGGCAAAACCTGCCATTTTGAAAAATGGTTTTGCATTACTGCAAGCATACCTGCATAAAATTAAAAGAAAAAAGAAAAAAAAAGAAAGCCGCCACCCTTTGCTGCCGGTCAGAAGTTCTGCCTAGTTAATTTTCTTTCTTCTTCGTATCGAAGCTGATGGAAGTTGACCTGCTCACTGCCGTTTGCTTCCAGGTTATTTTTTTCGCCATGTTTTTATTTACAATTTAGATGAAAAACCAGAATACACTGCTGTCTTTAAACCCACAATCGGATGGTTCAAGGGTCTTCGTGATTTTTAAAAATATTTATTTCTTTTGACTTCATTTAGAATTGTAAGAATATAAACGAGCTTGCAGCGGCTCCTAAGTGGCCCGGCCTTTCTTGTCCTGTTTATCCTCTGTCCTGTTTATCTGCTGCTTCCCTTCATCATTAACCTTCAGCTGGCAGCGGAGCGGCGGACAGCAGAGGAGGAGGAGGAGGAGGAGGAATGCAGCATTTTCCATCGCTTTCCCTCGATTAGCTCAATAAATCCTGGTTTGTTCTTGAAGTTTCTCTCTTGGCCCAGAATGCCGCATGATAGCGGTCCTTGTTCCTCATTAAAAATCAAATCAGATATTTCCCATTTGGAGGGGGGAACAACAAACTATTCAGTTTCTCTTGACGTTTCTTGTTTTTATTTTCTCTCTCTCTTGTCTATTGATGACGTTTTTAACCTAAAGTGGTTAATAGACGTTAAGTCATGTTAAGATGCAGCTGAAAGTCAGTTGAACTAAAAGAGAAGTTTGGGTAAGTGGAAACTTTTGCAAAGTTTGGAGAAAAAAAAAAAAGCCCTCAAAAAGAAGGAAACAAATCCGGTCAACTGATTAGTTTCACTTACGTTAAATTATTCTAGAAAACACTTAGCAGCTTGAATGTCTCATAAGATTTGTAACTGCTCCCAATATTTTTGAAATCTGCTTGTCCTGTCAAGAACCAATTCATGCTGAGGTTTTATAAAGTTCTCTTGGGATTTTAACAAGCTGACGAGAGAAGACAATGCATGATGGTTCATAAGTCGAAAAAAGATTAATAACTAATAGATTAAAGATTTAATTGTCCTTTAAAAAGTCTGTAATGTTGGATACTTTCAAAGCTTATTCTAATGCCAAAAAGACACAGCTAATGCTTTTTGTAGCTTTTGTTAATAGGTTAAAGGTTTTATAAATCTCCAAGTGTATTTAACAGAATATCTGTTTAGTCTAGAATTAAGAGAGTCAGGTTTTAAATAGCCCAACTCTTTAAAAATATAACATTGCTAGCCTTCTAATAGGAAGATATGAAGCAGATGCTAAGTTTAGCTTTGTTAGCAGCTAGCGGTTAGCCAGTCGCTGTTTTCTCGCGCTTCTTCCAGAGCTCAAGTCTTGACAGCAACAGTTTTTTGTTTCCATTTTGTACGTCCTTAATTGTTTCAAAACGTAATTATTTTAAAAGTAGGTAAAACATTTCTGCAGTTTTTGTAACTCAAGAGTCGTTAGCCACTCCGGAAAGAAGTCGTTATTGGTCGACTCTGTTGACTCGACAAGGCAACTCGAGAGCTATTTACTTTCTTACACGGACACAATGTTTAAAGCTTAAACCACCCAGTCACATCTCAGATTTTCAAACTTTTTTGGTTTTCACCAGACGAATCTGTTGCTCACACCAGCTAAATGAGGTGAGAATTATTCTGGCATTTTATTATTGTACAGTCAGGTTACACGCCTAACAGTTATGGTTTAATCACTGCTAGCATTCACTTCATGCCATTCTTTGGGTGTAAACGTTGTTTTAGTACCAATGCTGAAGAAAGTTCCACACCATAGAGTAAGGTAGCTTGTAATACTTCCATTGTCTCTGTAAAGAACGCAGCAGCTAAAAAGAAAAGCGCTCTTCACAATGGACTCTGAATATTGTAGATTTGTTTATTCTTAAAGTCTCAAGTCAGAACAAGGAAGGTAATGCTTAATGTCATCATAGCTGTTATATGCAGTGTTTTATTTTGGCAACAGTACGAAAGTTTGTTGCGTTTCTATTCTAAACAATAGTAATTAGATTACATTATAATGTTTCAACATTATAATGTAAAAACAGATGATATGTGAAAGCAACATAATAGTCAAACAACCACTCAGAGCCAGGAGAGGGGTCTTAGCGCTGTCAATCACTCTTGTGTATGCCCTGCTCACATTACTCCCATTTACTCTTACTCGTGTTGCGCTGCAGCTGGTTCACCACATCATAGCCTGCCACAAACGCTGAGGCTAGTTAGCATTTGAGGGCAGATAAATGGTTTTTCTGGAACAGTGAGTTGTACATGAGCATGATTGAGAGCGCTAAGACACTCCTCCTGCCTCTGATTGGTTGTTTATACATATTTGCAGACCACAATAGTAGTACTGGGAGGAAGTGGAGGGGCTTAATTGTTTTTGTTCTGTCTATCTCATGTTGTTCTGTCACAACATGGTGACAGTTTGAACAAATCTGGAAGAAAACACATTTATGTAAAAGTTACATACCGTAGTTTTAATTTTTTTTTTGTAATGTTACTCAAGGCTATGATACCATGAGAATTGATCCAATTCTCAACCATCAATATTGGTCGATATTTCTTATCGACCAATATCTATCAGGAGCCTAATCTGAAAGCTAAAGTTAGCTGAAATTCTTTTCTTAGCTCAATTTCTGGAAGTGTCATTGCTAAAACAGCTCGTGTCACTTGGTTTTCACTTCGTCCGCTGCCTCATCGCCTGCCACAGTGTGCAGCGATGTCTGCTCCTTGGCTGCGTCTGGGGAGTTTTCCTCAACTTCACAGCAAGTCAAAGCCTGTCTCCTTCCAGGCCTCAAGGGAACCCGGACACCCCCCACTCCAAACCCATCCCCCTTCAGTAGAGGACCCTCTGGACCTCCACCGCTCTGCAAACAGAGCAGTTTTGTTAATAACAGATGAAGTGGTTAGAGTGTTTCAACCAAAGGTACCTTTTTTTTTCTCTCTCTCTCTGCTCTTGATGTTTTTGTTCCCTCTGAAGGAGGTTGAGGAGCCCGTGGCGACTGATGCAGACTGAAGGAGAAGGTGGGGCTTTTGTCTTTGAAGAACAGGCGACTCGTCTCTTCCAACCTGGGTGCTTATCAAAAGCTGCTTATGAGTAATGCTTACCTTATAATGGGAACTTAAAGGCTCCATCCATCAGAGGCGGTTACCTCAGCTCTCTGCAGAGCTTGCTAATAAAGAGCGATGCGCCCATCTTTTCTGTTCCACTTCACCTGGATCCCTCCAGTCCTGTTTTTCTTTCTCCTTTCTATCATAATTTCTGTTTATTTAACATTTGAACATTAACAGTATTATACAGTACTGTGCCATTATCTTAGAACAGTACCTCAGAAAACTATTGAATGTATTTTGGGTTTTTTTATGTTACTGACAAAGTGGTGCTTAATTGTGAAACGGAAGAAAAACTACGTGGTTCACATTCTGTATTTTTATTCAACCAATACTTTGTTGAACCACCAGTTGGCTAGTTGAAAGGAAGGCAGTACTTCACGAGCCATTATTGGCTGTTGCATTTACAAAGCAGCCAATCCAGGAGCGTTATTTCTCTTGCCGATAGCCTGGTAAAAACCGATCCCTGGTTCTGTGGTTCACTTTGTACTTAAGGTTTGGACCTTTGGCTATTGAGAAACTATTGCTTCCTGGAGGCATGGACTCTTTTGAAGTTTCAAATGATTGGATAAAATTTTAGCCGATGGCTAACATTTGGACATGACGTACGTGATGCTCTAGCTTCACAAGGCCTATCAGAAATTGTGTTTGCTGTAAACAACCTCGACCAAGACATCTTTCCCAGCAATGAAGTGTCTTAAATGTTCCTCTTGCACAACTTTAATTGCTCAATATTTGGACGCATGGCCAACACGGCCTGAACGTCTTCGTTCACTTCCTGCGTTGCCATTTCTAAAGATGCAGGCAGACTACAGTTATAAAATAAATCAATGTCATTGTTCACATCTTCTCTTTCTGTTTTCTGATTGGCCCAATTAAAAATTCAGCCAGAGAAATTGAGCTCAATGGAAGAAATCCCTGATGGAGCTCTGAAGGGAATGAAGTGGAATTACATATGGAAGCAAAATGAACTCAAAGAGTGTAGATGAGAGACTGTGGATGTTAGCTTCTGCACTAGAGCTAAGACTATAGATACTCTTTTCTTCTTGGCAGTTATTTTCAGGAGTTTTATTGGTTTTTTTTTGTGTAAAATTATTTTTGCCATTCTTAGGGTTTTGCATGTTGGCCAAAAAAAGACCAAGGCACATGAGGAACTGATGTGTATTCCTCGGTATACATGTTGCTTCCATGTGTTTGCTGTACATGGCCTGCAGCAAACATCACTTCTTAGGATCTTCTTTTTCTCAAAGTTTGTTTTATACAGGATTTCTTTATTTAGGGTTATCAAGACTAAGGCAAACAAGACAGATATGCACACCACACTTTATAGAGTCTAACTTGTAAACAATCGTGTAAACCACATATCCTACACTACTTCAAAGGCATACTGCAGGAAAGTTTGCGGTTGCACTGTGAGGGAAAAAAGGCGTAAAGTTCTGTTGATGCCTACGTTGGGTCTGTGCTATCAGACGTTCGAATTGTTTTTAAAATCAAACCAGACATTTAAAATATATTCTGCTGGCTTTCACTTTTAGGTTTCACGAGGTTCTCTTGTATGTCTAGACTCACGGAGTGAAATAAAGCTTTCAGGGGTTCGTCACGAGCAGACAGTCAGACCTGAGCTTTTTGATAGTTTTAACAGAAACCGATGTCACCGTCTGGCAGAAATTACACCAACTACAGCTACTACCTCAGCATATATGTTGCTTCCACAGATATCTCTAATATATTCCTCTCTTTCGTTTTAAAAACATTTTTTAAGGTTAGTTCAGATGATATATTTGACCTAAAAGTGTGAAGGAGATAAATGAGCATATCGACGCGCTTCCTTCCTGCCTGGGAACCTGCTCTTCCAGCAGATAACGCTCCTTGCCATCTGTTGTCGGTGTTTATCTGCCCGCAGAGAGGAGAGAGAAGTTGCCAGCATGTTTGCGTTGTGTCACCAAGTTGCCCCACACGGGTTCTTCGTGACACGACGTTTAAACATGCCGGCTGTCGTCACGGAGATCTGTAACCATCGGGCATTTCCTGTCTGCTTTCACTTTATTATTCTGCCTCTTTTGCATGCCCTACCTAGTGCACTTTTGTTCATATCTGCCATTAAAAAAAAAGCAAATGATCTCGTTCTCCTGGTCCAACCGTAGCTACAGGCCTTTTTCCTTTCTTTCCTGGCTTTTGTGTGCGTCTGACTCAGACGCTCCCAAGTGCCTTGGAGCTTCAACTGTGCGGCATGTCAAAATGAAGACGAGTAGGACAAGATTTTAAAGCTGATTCTGAATGTGTTGCTGTTGACTCAACACCTACGGGCAAACTTCTGCTGGCACAGGTTGAAACGTTCATCTGAACTCTTATGATTTCGTAGTCGAGTTCAGCGACACAGAAAAACATTCTGTGGGCTTAAAGTTTTATCACAATATTTTGTGGTGCTACTATGACGGCAGTCTTGGTAACCAAGCTATCCGAATGAGAAATGGCGACCTGTTTTCTCATTTACATGTCTAAAATTATTAGGCCGTTGTATTTTTTTTATGTTTTAAACTTTTGAGATAAACGGGGGGTTTATAATTTTGTAAAACCCTGAATGTCATCAGCGTCGCGGTGATCTGACATATTGATGACTGATCCCACAACATAATGGAAATGAGTAAAACACAAAAGACACCAAACTACGTGCCAAAATTACAAGGCACGTTCTATGTTCCAGTCATGAACTAATCTTTGAACTTGTTCTGGTAAATGATGATTTAAAAACAAAGACCATTTTGGGTAACTCATTTTTAACTTTAGTCACCTTCCTAAAATAATTGCATGACACTTTTTTATTTTTATTTATTGAATTTTTTGCCTTAAGGATCTTTTGGAAAGAAAGTGGTGGTGATTTACTTTGGCCAAAATCACTTTTGGCAAAAAATTACTTCGGCTATTATTTCAGGAAGGTGACAATATGTTTCTCAGGATTTCATTACGCAGCAAAAAAAAAAAAAAAAAAAAAAATCCAGTTACAAATAATATTTAACGCCGCTGGTTTTTCTTGGTACTGACGGTTCAGCTGTGACCGTAACGATACTGCTCTTTCTGTTTGACACGGCACAGCTTGTCTGAGCTTTCTTCTTCCATGGTAAAGCAGCCAAACGGCTCAGCTGGCGATAAACCTGAAACCCTAATTACGTTCTGTGAATTAGGCCGACTGATTGATCGCTTTCGTTAGCTCTGCACACCACTTCAGGGATGACACAAGCTCTCACAAGCCCTGTAAGCTCATCCGGTATGCACGACCGGGGTATGCCTGGCATGCGCCTACAAGTTGAGTCATTGTTTTTATCTGTTAGACGTGAGTCATCTCTGTACATATGATGGAAGGAGATTTAAAAACCACATCAACTGAACTTTAAAAAGCAGTTGAACTTGGGAGTGGCAGTGGGAGGAGCCATTTAGGGGATTAAAGTGCCCCGATTTCAGAACAAAACAGGAAATGTCAAATTATTTAGGTGACATAATTCGAATGTACCTGGTAGGTTTAAAAGTTCATTTGATGAAATAGGTTATTACAAACCCAATTACTAACAGTGTCAATTTCAGCATGTCGGTGTTCTGCAGATGTCAGCTAATGATCTATCTTTTGATCTAGAACTAAAAATGCGGGAAATTAATGCAAGTAGTAATGTAACTATGTACTCGTCTCTTGAGATACGACTATATCTAATTTTGGGTTCAGGAGGATGAGATCTGATGGGATTTTAACAATACTTGTTGGGAAAGCCAAAGAATTCAGATTACCATGTTTTCCCAGTCTGAGCATTGTCTTCATATTCTATTCCGATTCTAATCTCTCTTCACTGCTCCGTCTGGGATTTCTGCCATTGACTTGGATTCCTCCGGTAGAATTTCATCCACGCCAGTCAGCGAACAAAAAGAGAAGTTGTGAACGATGACGTCAATTTTCTGCTCTGTTTTAGAATTGTATTCCGCCTGGATTAGCAATGACAGCGGCAGAAGTGAACGGAGGCGTTCAGTCCTTGTTGGCCACTCTTCAAAATATTGAATTAGCTTTAACAGTCGACTCGTTCGGCTCCGCACTTCTATTCTTTGCAAAGGAGGACGCTTGTTTGCAACACACGCAATTTCTGGTAAGCTTCATAGTTCCGAACTGGCGGCCAAGCATTAGCGGATGGAACAAACGTTAGCCGCTCCAAGACTTTTACACAGCTGAATGGTTGCCACAGAAGTTTGAAGGATTTGTCAATCATGCTTGAAATTGTCAAGGTAATACTCCGGGTATGTTTTTGATGAGGGAATAACGTTATAACATGATGTAAAGTTTTAAAAAAGTTGATTTTACACAATACTACCCCTTTAAGTAGTTGGACCAGCCAAACAATACAAAAAAAAGTGCAACTCATGGTCTGGAACATACGGTAAACGAGTCACAAACCGTACTTTAAAGAATCTAATCTGTGTCGACTTTTCCAAATCAGGTTTGACCATCCCGTAGGTTGTGGTGTATATTATTACCTTCTTGTGCAGACCAAACGTAAAAAAAAAAGAAACTGTAAATCCGTCCCCCTACAGACAAAGATTAAACAGAGGGCCTCTGTCTTGGGTTAGGACAGACAGAAAACTGCGAGTCAATGCGGCGAGTCATGTGGCTGCTGAACAGGAAGATGGGCCCCAGGTGGTAAAGGAGACGCTTAGCAGGTATTCAGACAGGGAGCAGAGAGGCGATATGAGACGAGAGAAACGCCGATCATTAGACTGTTGAGGGAGTCTCGTTTATCTTCCAGTCGAGTCAGAAACATGAAGCAAGCTGTTTGTTCTGTTTAGCCCAAACAGAAGTGGGGCTCAGGGTATGATGTACCGCCATGATAAGGTGAGAGACCAGCATCCTGTTTTGGCACTAAGGAACCCTCACCCACTGCCCCCCTTTACCCACTCCGCGTACCCACAAACACACAAACACACACACACCCTGCTGTGACACCAAAGCAAAACATTCTTCCCTCTCGTACAGGCATGCCATATGACTGGCAGTTAAACAGACGAGAACAAGCCGAGCATGTTTTTAGGCTAGGCATTGCGCGCACGCATGCCCATCCAAGTCATTTCCATGCACAGTTTCATTTAAGCAACCAAGAGTTATTTGTAAAGGCACAAGTAGAGCGTGACGTTGAAAAAAACAACAAAAAAACCGCACCTTGACGTGGCTTAAGGTTTATCGCTTTATGTATTTGGAAGAACAAACTCAACAAGACAACACATGCATGAAGTGTTTTCTAGAACAACATCCAACAAGAAACCTGACATGTTGAGACACCAGACAAAAACTCATAAGTTGCAGTGGGAGGTTTACATGCAACATTTCTAGGGATTGAATGATTTAGAACGTTTGGAGGTTTTGATGATTTTGTTTGAACTGTTCATTTTCCAGGGTGGAGTGATGCCAGAGTGTATA
>CAEFZX010029808.1:0-64563 GCA_903066825.1 Alfaro cultratus
GTAAATATTGTATAAAACACTGGAACAGTAGTATGAATGTAGGTTTGAAAGATTTAGCATAACATTGCAAAAGTACAGTATAGCAAAATATCACTAAGGCAGGTTTTTCCACTGACTCAACATTAATTAATCTAACAAAGCACTATAAACAAGTGATAGCATGAGTTTTCTGATGTGTCTGCAGTCACTATTATACAGCATTATTGCAAGTTTTTCACAAAAGAAAAAAATAACTCTTCTGGTGTGTGTTATGAGGAAAAGGCTTTAATTTGCAAACACTAAAATTCCCTCTGCATTGCAATAGTTATACTTATTTGATTAATTTCAAAAACTGATTTGTTTATTTATTTATTTTATAACTCCTTGCGTAAAAAGTCTGAGTCTATTACACATTTACTTGAAACAAGTCATTAGGAAGTAGCCGCTGAAATGGGGAGAGGGTGAGGTTTTCCGTCACACTCCTTTCTCAGTGTAAAAGGTTAAAAACCGGATGAGTTTATGAATCATAATGCTGATTCACGATTCATATTCTGCAATTCCTAGTAAAGAAATACTTTTTATTTTGTTCTGTGGGGATGGTAATGACTTCCTCTTGTAACTGTATAACGTTTACCTATTTACAAATGACACAGCCATTTCCTGCTCAAGGATCTCTTTCCAAAGCACAGTCCTGCAGCTCATTACATGCAGCCAGCTCTGCATTGTTTGATATGAGCTCTAACATGGTCATCATGCAGCCTTGGACTGCTCACAGAGAATTGAAATTACAGGCCAATGGCGCTATTAGCGATTGGCTAGAAGTCGGTAAGGCTCCTCGGAGATACTGAGTGTAATCTTGAAAGACTTTCATTGGTCCTCTCTTTGTCGGTGGAGGACAAATATGACCACCTCAGCTGGAAAAATCATTATTGCAGTGGAACAAACCACTGACACAAACGAAGACAAAAGTGTAGCAGGAGGATACGCACTATAACCTTAAAAAGTATTCACAACCCCAGAATTTTATCACATTATGTCACATTACAAGCTTAAATACATTTTATGTTTCCTGATATACCAATAGTGGAATAAAAGCAGTTCATTATTTTCAATAATTTTGGGGGTTTTTTACATATAAAAGTGGGTTTCAACTTTGTATTCAGCTCCTTTTACTCTGATATCCCTGAATAAAAATTAATATCCAATGAAACACCCTATTTACAGGACAAGTACCAATCCTGCACTCTGTAAGTCGGTCTTTTATGATAGAATAGCAAGACTGTTGACTTGTTAAAAGAATGCCAAAAGATTTCCCCTCCACAGTTCGCCAAAAGATACATGAGGGCAAAGAAAACATATGACAGATTATTCTCCTGTGAATAAAAAATAACTTTTTGACCTGCATGAAAAAACACAATGTTGTGGAAACATCCTTACAACACCATGCCCTCCATGAAATATGATCATCATAATGCTGTGAGAACTGCGAAGCTGGGTACAGTTTAAGGGAAGACAAATGGGGCTAAATAAAAGGTGCAATCCAGCAAGAAAACATGCTAAATGCCAGAAAGACAAATACCATCACCATATAGCCAGGGCTTCCATGGAATGGTTTATATCAGAGTATATTCATGCGTTAGAATTTCCTAGTCAAAGTCCAGTCATTAACCCTGCTGGGAAATTTTGGACATGTCATTAGACGGTTTCCATCTGACTACACTGGAGCTATTATGAAAGGAAGAACAGGCCAAAAATTCATTCATTAGATGTGCAAAGATAGTCAGGACACCACGAGCTGTAACTGCAACAAAAGATGGTTAAATTAGAGGACTCTATATTGTTGCAATTCTCACACCATATTTGTAAAAACTTATTTTTATTTCCCTTCACAATAAACCATTCTCATGGGTTGTCCACAGAAAAAGAGCATGAGTTTATATTGACATTATTTCTGGCATGCAAAAAAAAAATATCCATAGCTCTTCCTAAGTCCTGCTCGCATTGTAAGAGAGGATGTTTGCTGCTCATATCTATTTATGCACAGTTCTGGGCAATACGTAATAACTATGCATCCAAGCACGACCCTGTTTATATTCATGAAAAACAACAATGCTGTTTGTCTGGTATTGCAGCATTTCAAGCAAAACAAAATAAACTGATGTCTTGTGCTGCAGCTGAGTCAAAATCAGGTGGTATTTGAGCATGAATCTACTTAGCAAGCTCCAAACTTCTCCCACACTGATGACAGATGGCTTCCTATACTACCTTTCCCACATGCACAAAGGTAAACATCACAGGTGTGTGCAACAGCTGAGACTTTCTGAAATCCTCTCGCACACTCCAGCAAGCTGCCAAAGAATTTAAGCGTTTCGGGGGGTTTTTTGTTTTCTACTGCAAGCCAAGCTCTAAAAGTGAACAAAAGACGGCTGCACCAACCGTTTGGTTATTTAGGTCACTTGTTTTGTACGTAAACACTGACTGAGGTAATTACTACTCCATGTTTCCTGTTTTGGACACACAACACTTTATGTGCGCAAGTGTGTGCTGTTTGGAATTGTCTGGCACCAGAAGAAGAGAAATGGTCAGGCCTTAATAGATATTTCCTCCACTGCTGAGTTTTATCAGATCTCTGGGAGAACTCGTTTTACTTTGTTGTTCCCTCTGACCACAGTTCAGCATGCTGGTCTGCAAAAGCATTGGTTAACAGTGGAATGTGGTTCCATGATGCTGCAAAGTGACCTCTGCTTCTTCATGGGTTGGTGATCCTGATGTGGGTCACCAGTTCTGCGTGCTCTTGTTATTCCACAGATGGCAATAAGCTTTGAGTTGACCGCATGTGTAAGATAAATAATTCCTAAGAGAGGTGACAAGGAAGCATTACATCCTTTCAATAATACTTTTTTAAACATTCCTATAAAGTTGGATGTTTCATCCAACGTCAATGCGTTATTGGCTTATGTCGTGCGTCATAGTTTGATACATTCACATACACATCTGTGAGCGGTGCAGCTCAATGTTTGCTTGAACTCACCACTTCCACCGTCTTCAAAATCCCGAAGTAGGACATGAGGTACTCCATGTCGCACCTCATCGCCCCCAAAACGTTGCGCGAAAGGACGGGCTCCGTGGTGGGCTGGTACGGGCTGCTGGCCCCGGAGATCATGGACGTGTTGGAGGCCTCGCCGTCAAAGCCCTCGGTCTCCTCCGTGGTACTCATTGTGATATCGGGAGAGGCTGGACCCTTAGCAGCAGAACTGTTTACTCACAGCATAAAAAAGGGGGAATTGCGCGGCGGTGACAGCACGCCAGGCGTTTACGTTGCGGCGCAGGCTATGTGGCGAAGAGCAGACTTTGTTTCATGCAGGCTGGAGGTGGACGGAGAGAACAAACCACAGGGTCCGCTGATCATTGCCTCATCCTGGGGTAGATGCTCTGGAACACGACGCGCAAGAAAAGCAAGCTGCAGCGTTTCCTCCTTCTGGCTGAGAGAGCCGCACTTATTCCTTGGGTCACTAGTTCGAGTCCCAGTGTTCGTTTAGTCCAGGCGAGGTTGGTTATTATTCAGGTCACACCTAATGTGCCCCTTATAAGCGAGAAAAACCTCCGACAAATTCGGTGCTGATGAATGCTAAGAGATCCCTGTTGCCTTCCTAACTAACTCAATTACAGAGGCGCGCAATGATTTGGTCTCCGCTTTGCTCGCTATGGATGGAAAGGCAGCTTGTCCCCGCCCCTCTGAAAATCTGCACATTCTTGAGTAGGCTCAGTGCCCGTTTTATTCCCAAACAGCCTGTAAAACCATTTCAGTCTGAAACACGTCGAAGGAGCTGAGCATAGCTGCAGACTATTATCTCTCTACTAACCCATCAGTTTGATTCTGGAGTCTTTTTCCCCCTAGTTCTTTGTCCTTTGAACTCTTTGTAACTCCCAGTTTAATGGCAATATCTGTGGGTTCTACTAAGCAAAGAGTAGATTTCATGTAATACTTGAAAACAACTACATTTTCCTCTGTACAAGTTGGTTTCCCTCCAATAAGTTAATGTAAGCAATTGTCGGCAAACCACCCTTAAAAGAATTTAAATAGTCTCAAGTTTCTCATTGAAGTCCAGTTTGCTTGCGTTTTTCTGCCATCTCGTGGTGAAAACAGATATTACAAGCTAGAAGATTTAAAACCCTGAAACTTGAACACAGATGTTCTTTAAAATACTATGCAAATGTGAAATATACCTGCATATGTCAAACAAGAAATCAGTCTTTGCACATTTACTGCCCCATTATTATCATCGACTTGTTTAAAGTGTGTACATAAATAAAAATCGGTCCTTTGGGGTGAAGTTGTTTGCAAAGAGGAAAGTAAGTTTTTACTTGTCCCACTTACAACCTGGAGAGGTCTAGTTTTCATTCTTAAGTGTTAGACATTAAATCACATCATTTTGAAATAATTGAAATATTATAGATATTTGTTCAAATGGAAGCAAATAAATTCAAAATATTTTATTGATCCCAAAAGGATATATATATGTCCTTATATATATATATATAATGTTGCAACTCATATTATTCAAGGTACTTGAAAGATTTGTTGTAGATGCTGATGGCTGTGGCAATGGGAAGGGTCTGCTGCAGTGGTCTGTACTACAGCGAGGAACGAGATGAAACAGGAGAAAACAAATAAACAGGTCTGTGAGGACCAGAACGCCTGCTGGTTGGTAGGTGATCAATTTATTTTGTGCAATAAAATGCACATTGGTTATTTAAAAACAATGCATTTAGATTTTTGTTGGATTTTATAAAATTTTTGGATACTGTCTCATACAGTTAAGGTGCACCTATGATGACAATTGCAGACCTCTCCCTGCTTGGGATATTTAAAAAATTGGTAGGATGTGAAGAAGTTATTTCCCCCACTATTTCCAAACTATAGAGTTCAAACATTATACAAAAATATTAACACAGGATAAAAATGTGCTTAGATTTGACTGGATATGTATTTAAATGATCTATTGTAGATGCACATTTTGAAGAAGTACTTTTGAAGCAATATAAGAAAATAAAAAAATAAAAAACAAAAATCAGACAGAGACATAGGATTCTTGGTTTTATTGAAGCCAGGGGTCTGATAAACATTTTCCTTATCTTTGTCAGCATAAGAAGCTAGGATCCACATGGCAGCTTAGAGGCTACAGAATTGTGTTAAAGACAATATACAATCAACCTTCTGAATTACTCCAGACACAAAAGAGCCGGCCATGTGCTTAAAAATGTCTCAATATCTTAAATATAAAAGGACTGGAAGCAGAAGCTCGTAGTCTCGCATAGATGTAGACAGTCAATAGTGGTTGAAGGCCATTCAGTTAGGATGTGACAAGGCAGCTGATTTCCGCTCACACCCGAGTACAAAAGTTAATTTCGGTATTTTATTCTAATCAATCGACCAAAGCGACATCCGATCTTCAACACAGAATAAGCACAACACGAAACCGAGTGGCTTAATTTCAGCTAAGTGCCTAAATTAAGCTGATGTGGCTGTGTGTCATCAAAACAAATCAGGGTGGTCGGTCAGGGCAGAGGCATTTTAAACTGAAAATTCAGAAAGGCAAAACAATTGAGGAAAAAAGAAAAACATGCTTAATTTGACAGTAAACACAAAGGGAAAGTGTTGAGCAAAGATCCAAACAAATACATTTTATCAACTACCAGCAGACTTATAAGAAATGTCTTATAACTCCGTATTATTCTTGCATAATACTAATAATGCTGCCCTTTTCAAATTCTGACAATTTCCTTACTCATTTTTCTGAAAGGGGAATTCACTCCAATTTTTGGATATACCAAAAATAAGAGATAAGAAACTTCTATAAATGTCCAAGGAGAAGTGCTTATTAAACATGTCCGCTGCTTCTGGTTGATTATAAATTGTGCTTCATCCAACTACAGAGAAGTAAATGCAAAGTAGATAATCCTGATCATTTTAGATGCTGTTAAAACAAGCCTGTTGACCAATGCAGATACTTTTTTTTTTTTAATTTTCCGTTACACTTTTTGAAAATAGTAAATTCAGAGATAAACCCTGTGTGCCAAAAGTTATTTTTTAAGTGGTTTACAAAATGTATCCCTAACCTACAGCAACAAAACACTGTAGAGCCCATTACCCCCCAACCCCACCCCCAAAAAAATGATAGATGCAGTGGAACAGATGAAGCTTTTTCTACCACTTTACAGGGTATTAATAAAAGTTGAAAGGCAGGTCTGATGAGTGGAATGAAAGAGCTTCATGCAGGAGTAGCACAAAAAAAGGCCACTGGTTAATCTAATGGAAGACATACAAATGCAGGAAGTAAAGACTACTAAGCATCTTTGGTTACATGTTCCAGTTCCCACCGGTTCATTCCTCCCTTCACCTCACTTGAATAGCAATCGGCTGCTTTCCCCATAAAAGCAACTCCACACTAGATATTATCCATAGGATTAAGCAGGGCCTTGCATAATGAGGTTGTGCTAACATTTTTGGAGTATGGTATCAAACTACAAACTTACTGACTTTATGATATGGTACAGTATACCTGTTGCAAGTAAAAGTTCAAAACAGTAATGACAGAAAACAATCAAGCAACCCCTTAAGGACACACAAAGTTAGGATCTTTCCTGTGAAGGCAAGGGGGGCCTAGTGTAGCGAACATGTCGCACATTGAAGGCAAAAGGTCGGCGTTTAAATGGGCACCAGAGCAACAATAACAAAAAAAAAAACCCTCAAGTGAACCAACAGGTTTCCTACAGGGATGCATTTGTTTCTCCAGACTTCACGTAGGAAACAGGAATGTTTTTAACCGACATGCAAAGTACAGCGTGAAGAAAATGTGAAACCAGAGGATAACAAGTGCCCTCTAACAATGAAGAATAAGGTATCTTTTGTTTTGTTCAAACCACAGCATAGAACTGAATGTGTGTTGGCTGCAATGAAGTGGATTCAGCCAAAGTCGCTCTCACTACTTTCCTTCTTGATATAAGCAGCAGGTGCACTTGAAGGCAATTACTCTGTTAAACGTTATTAAAGAGGCCACAACTTATTTCTGAAAAAATAAAAAAATCCAAAAGCTGACAAATAAAAAAAAACAAAACAAAAAAAACATGAAACTAAATAAATTAATTGGGGGACAAAACAACAACAAAAGCCCTAGAACCAGTGGTGCTACAGTGCATTTCCTCTAGTGTAGACAAGCACCTCTACTACGACACAAACGGCTAACTGTGCGAGGCACTTAGGAGTTATAGTAGGAAAGATGCTGCCCAACCCCTTCCCAAAATATACAAACCTTTACCTAAAGAAGCAACGCTGCTGCAACCTCTAAGCCCTTCAAAAAAAAATATCATCCAGTCTCATTTAATCAAAGAAGCTATTTTCACTATTTGGACAGAAATGCATTTTGTACAAAATTAAGTTAACCTGAATATTGTTTTGATGCTTTTATATCTACAGAATCCTTCGAGATGAGCGAGGGCAAATGATATGCTATCAAGCTGTGTGGACATGTCATATTAGTGTCTTGATGTCAGTGACATTTTAACATGTTACAGATAAATGTTTCCTTAAACCAAGAAATGGTGCAGAAAATAAAATAAAAAGGAGGAACTTTGTATAAATACATCAGTATCATATCCAACATTTTTTTTTTTTTTTACATATGTTTTGCAAGTATTTCAATTACTTTTCCTAACATTTCATGTTTAAATATCTTTCCAATCGCAACCAAAGATTCTTCCGTGAGATAAGCTGAACCAGGGGCCACGAGGCCAAGTGTGTTTTCACTCTTCAAAGTCCATGAGGACAGTGTTTTATCCCAGAGACGGAGGGGCCTGCAGCCCAGCGCCTCGGACCGGCTGCCGGGGAGGGTTGCACACATTTCCAAAAGCTGACATCCCTCACAAAATAGCATTTACAGTTGAAGAGAAGACAGAAATAAAGCAAAGCCTTTCGGCACTTCCTCATCTCACTAAGAGATCCGTCTGTGTTATCGCTCATCCCATCTCACCATCTGATCGCATCGGAAGCTCATTTGGTGAAACCGACAGTGTGTGCTGACTGATACAGGCGTTGGGAATTTGGTCAATTTTTTTTTTTTTTTCTTTTCTGTTTATGCTCACATGTACATGTATTTTTTCCAGAGTATTAACGCAGTGGACGACGCAGCCGTTTTGTTGCCTTCACGCTTCATTCTCTGTTGGCGGTATGTTGTTAGCTGAAACCACGGAGTCTTGCTTGCGAGTCATCCGGTCCAACTCGGCCTGGACGTCAGTCAAACCCGGCTTCTGCCCTTGGGAAAAAGGAAAGAGAGACAAAACCCAAAAGTAATTTCCTGTAGCTTCTGTGTTTTCATGAAAAACAAAAGCAAATTTTCTACAATCAGCAAGATGATGATTTAGAGTTTGAATGGGGATGCGGTACAATGATAGTGATTGGCGACTCATTAACACCCATGCAAAACTTATGAAAAATACAACATGTACTCATGCACTACTTCTTTCAGCTTGCTCTCAGATGTTAGCGGTGCTCAGAGCTAGAGCAAAACATACACAAGTGATCTGAGGTAGCAATGAGTTATGCAGTGACTTTACATCATATCACAATGTTTAACTCCATTATCTTAGAAAGATGAAAAAAAAAAACAATAATAAAATGTAAGAGGGCTGAAAATACAGCAACTTAGTGAGTTCAACTGGCTTAAAAACAAAAGGTGAATTAGTTGAGCAGGACTTATTAGTTTCCATGCACACGCCAGTGACAGATGCTTTCAGTGGATACAGGCCTGTCTCTTCAGCAGTCAGAAGTCGAGTCAAAGTTGACACCTTTTCATTTGTCCTGATTTAACCATCTTATTCAGGCTGGAGGCATAAAACTTCAGACAGCACAGAGGCTCACAGCTTCAAAGAACAAGATTCCCTCCTTCCACTGTTACTTTGAAACCAGTCAACGCTTTTTATCCCATACAGCACGATACCTTGTTAATTGAACTGTATTGTCATATGTTGCAAATAAAACACGCTTTTTCCCTGTTCCTTAGTGAAGACACTTTTTGGGCGCGCAGCAGAATGAGTGGAGATTTGAAGACGACGTGTTTTCAGGACATCTTTCAATCATCCACAGGAATAATTCAACCCAATAATACACTATTAAGGTAATTATTGGGGTACTTTACTCGGTCCCTGCAAAGAGTTACAACTACTTGAGTTACTTGCTGAAAACAAAAAGATAGCAGAAGTCTTACTACACCATATGTTTTACTTTTACTTGAAAGTAGTGCTACTCTTAATAGGTTACAGTTTTTGACTACTCTACCTACCTCTGCTCTAGTTTCTAGTTTAGTATCAGCAAGATGAAAAACCTGTTAAAAAAGTGGCTCAAGTGCTATTCCTGGTTAAACACCGGAACCTCTTTAGTGGAAAAGTCTTAATTGTGTCAACATTCAAAAGTGACAACTTCAAACTGTGAGAGAAGAAGTTACAACAAAAACAGTAAAATACCAGAAATAAACAAAGAGATGCTCAGCACTGGAGTGATGGATTATACCTGTTTTCTTGGCAGATCCTTGCACTCCAGCTCCGACTGCTCCAGATCCTGGGCTTCCTGGAGATCCAGTCTTTTTACTCAACAGACTGTTGAAGAAGTTGGCCAGCACTCCCTCATTAGCAGCCCCTGCTGCAACAGAAATGTTTCTGCATTACAGCAGAGTCTCTGCATTTTGACCTGACGAAAACTAGAATCCTCCACATTTATCCATGTTATATTATTACCATTTGAAGTTGTAACGTTAAACTGAACCAAATGTTTATTTTTGATTCCAAATATTGACCATTTACTTCTTTAGCATATATTCATTGTGTTTTATTTATATTAAATGACATTTTCCAAGCTAAGGAGAAATGTTATAGAAATTTCTACAATCAAACCAGATGAGTGTAAAACTGGATTTCTGCAGCTTTTAATAGGCAAAATTAAAGACTCAAACATTTTAAGAAACATGTAATTTAAGATCTGCCAGAATTATTGGAAATAAGTCGACTGATTTATTCAGTTACATGTTTGGTAACTACAGTCAAATATGACGTACAACTTAAGCAGGTGTTTTTTGTTTCAAGCATCTTGGACATATGCTCTGGATAACTATTTAGATTCACCTTTGAAGCCAGATTTTGTTAAATATATTGAGGGGTGAATTGCATTTTCCAGCTCTCCAAATGAATTTCATTCAACACGAATGAGATAAACAAAGGCTTTTTTCATTGCAAAACCAGATGACCTCTACTCAAACAAAAATAAAAGAGTTTTATGAGAAGATTTCTTCTACAGTTTTGCAGGAATGGCAGGGATTAATTCCTTCCCACTGGACTATTTACTGAAGAACCTTAATTCCTCCAAATGCTATACCAGGATCCCAACATTTTAAACAGTTGATTGCTGTTCAGGGAAACATGTCAACATTTTAGCATAGCCAAAGGAAATATAAGACTTATGAGGGGAAATCTGGAGATATTCAACACTTTTCAAGGTCTCTGACAAACTCCTACCACTGTCACCCTGTGAAATTGGCGATAACGCTAGGAAAATTATCCTTTGAGTAATGAGGAATAAATACCACACACTTACCTTTCATGTTAGGGTCAGGCTTTTTGACAGAGGCCATTGGTGAGCTGGATACACTTGGCTGGCCAGCACGACCTGCCGGCCTGGGGGATGATGACATTGTCCTTCCTGGAGATTCCTAAAAAGAGATTAGTTGGTCAGTCAGGAAAATAAAAGCACAGCAAACATAGGTGGGACTTTCAGACACTCACTGTTGCTCCTCTGGTTGGTGTTGCTGGCTGCTTTGCTAGCAAAGACTGCAGGGAACAGAAATAGGAATTAATGGCTTCCAACAACCACTGATACATCTGAATTCATGATTGTTTCATGTGAGACACAGAAGGGAGAAGTGGAGGAAACTCATTTTAAAAATATTTTTTTCTCCTGACTGCTTCCTGCTTTATGTGTCCTTAAAAAGGGAAGTATGTGTGGCATTACTCAATGGACAAAATACGGTAAAATTATGAGTGGATGCAAAGTGAGCATGATGCAATGCGAGCTGCAATTTTTAAGTAAAAATGTAAAAGTCAAATACAAAGAATGAGCTGAAGCTCACCTGCTGCTTCATCAGGAATACCTGCTCGTCCTCTGCATTTATCTCTTTGTCATGAACCAACTAAAAGAAAAAAGAAAGTCAAAAAATCTTTCATAAAATGACATCTTGTAATGTCATAACAGAGTGCTTTTATTTTCCTGACTGACCATCCATTGCGCCAGTGTTTGCTTGCCATACCTTTCGGACTGGAGGTTTTGTGATGAAATCTTCAAACGGGTCATCCGGTCTGACCGTTGTGAGGTTTTCATGCAAAATCCCAATTTTCTTCTCATTATCCCATCCAGACGGACTGAGAACAAAAGGAGAAGATCGTTTACATGCGGGAAGAAAAATGAGGGGCGTAAAGAATTTAGTAGCAAACAATCCAATTTCACTTTAAATGACTGTGATAAAATGAGCAGCTGTACAACAGTGATCAACAGGCAAACAATCACATGCCTTACTTACATGAACACTGCATCTTTCTCCACCACTAAGGCAGGAGTGACGAACTGAAAGTCATACAGCTTGTGTACTATGTATTTGTAAAGCAGATCCAGGTTCTTCTCCTCTTTGACTGAAGTGTAGATCAGCCCAGCGCCATCTGTTGAATTTAGTTAGGGAAGCTAATAACAAAAAAAGTGTCATAACGAGTCCCATATAAAACAACTCCCCCCCCCAAAAAAAAAACAACTGTGTACAATTGAGAAATTTGAATGATTAACCAATACAAAAAGGATACATTGTAAGCTGAATCGTCTGATGCAGGACTGGATGAAATCAAAGTGCTCGTCTCGGAAGTCGTGCTCCTTCTCTAATACGCTGATGGCATCACACTGAATGAAGTTAAACAGAGATGGAAATAAAAGGAAAAACGGCATTAGAGGTGGAGCACACAGAATCCTTAAAGGCGTTCTCCCTTCAGTCCTCAAAAAACACAACTTCCAACATCACAGGGCCTCAAAACATGTTTTGTTGTTACTTCTTTTCACCTGATGGTAACTACTTCAGTATACATGTAAATTAGACATTAGGGACCTCTAAGTAAAAACAGTGTGTTGCCTAAGGACCACATAAAAATGTAAATTAACTGCTAAGGCAACACATAATTTTGTCTATTTTCTTTTTGGCCTCCCTTGAGTAATTTAGCCTCCTTCAACAATAAAAAAGGGACAAAAGCAATACCAATAAAAAGAAGTATGCACTGCTTTCTGCTTGCAGCAACCACATGTCTTTTCTGCTAGGAGAATTTATAAAAACAAAGCATAATGGCAACATTTAGTGCAAGGATAATTCAACAAGCGGTGATTAAATTATAGTGTTAATGAATGGGGTTTTTTCTACCTCTGTTTATAGGACTCCTGGAGAAAGTTAACATATAAAGTTTACTAAATGTTTAACACAGCTTAAAAGCGTTATCTTTAAGAAGATATAAACATTGTGAAGAGGGCTACTCCAAATCATCTCATTCATGGATATGAAAAGGACACTTAAAACCAGGATTAAATGGTCTGGAAAATAAGATTGCTACAACCTTATAGTGCCATCATATTATTAAACCTGGGTTTTTGTACTGATTGTTTACCTTTGTGCAAACTATTAGCACTGGAATGCCCAAGTTGTGTGTGAGTGTGTTGTCCCCAAGTGGTAACACAACAGCTTCGTCTTCCCCTGATGTCGGGGCCCGTCGGGGGGACGATGGGGTGGCGTCTTCTGGTTCTGTGTACTCTTGAAAGGCTTTCACCACTTGGGAGGGAAAAAAAAGATATGAAGTATAAAACTGGTATAAAACACAGCACTGAAATTAGGCAGTCAGTAACAGACTATTTGAACTCTCACAGAAGTTCCAGTAGTCTGACGTCTTTATTTCGTGCAGTGAAATAGGCTGACCACAAAACTGGACTGAGTTTCATTTGGGAACTCAAAGGTTTTGGCTTTGAAAGAATATTTTGCTTAGTTGACAAAATTTTAAGATATTGTCCAAAGTGCCAAATACAAATACTAAGTTTAATCTCACTTGTTGTGGTTTCTCATAATCTATGAACCTAAACTGATGTTTTAATTGTGAAAAACTTAAAATTACTCTAAAATTACTACAGGAGTGTGTCAACAACTCATCCAACATCGTAAAGAACCCAGAACAACATCTAAAGCACTGCAGGACTCTTACTTCAGTTGAGGTAAATGTTAATGAGTTTTATTCAAAGGGAGCCCGTGGATAAAATCCCTGGTTAAAATGATTAAAATACCTGCTGGCCAACTAAACACCATAAAGGTCTATCTCACGTTTATCAAAACATATATTAATGATGTCTAAAACTTTTGAGAAAATATTGAGTCAACTGAAAAGACTGATAAGAAAATAACACACTGACAGATTTAGCAATAGTAGAGTGATTGTTAGGAGCTGCTTAGCATCTTCAGCACATGAACAATGTCAACAATTTATGGAAACATGAACTCTGACCTGTGCTAGAAAATCCTGAAGGAGAATGTTAGACAATAGTTTGTGACCTTAAGTTCAGAAACATTTCGTCTGTGAAGAAGGACGATGATCTAAAACTCTCAAAGAAAGACCAAGGTGAAGGTGTTTGTGTGTGAAGGTCTGAAATAAAATCTGATTGTGATGCTGTGGCATGACCTTAAACAGTTCATTCATGCTCAAAACACACCCAATTCGGCTAAATTAAGATAATTATGGAAAGAAGTGGTGTAAAAGACTTCTAACCAGTTCTCGCTATTGCCTAATTGTAGTTGTTGCTGCCAAGGGTGCAACAAACACTTTTTAGGTTTAGGAGGGAATTGCTTTTTAAGAGTACTTTTTCACATACCATGTTTTAGATAGCTTGTTTTCCTCAATGAAATGATTTTGATTCTTTTTTCCCCCTTAATTTACTTGGATTATCATGAACTGAAACATGTGGGCATGAAAAAATGCAAAGACACAAAAGCCTGTCTCACATTTGCTAAAAACGGTCTTGATGATCCCCAAGACTTTTGGAAAAATATTGTGTGACTATTGTCTACATTTGCATGAAATCACACAGCTCTACCCATAACAGACTGAGAATTGGGGAAGAAAATTAGAAATGACATTCATCCCCGTTCTGTCGAGCTGGAAAAGCTGTCCAGATATTTTCAAAGCTGCAGCAGGAGTTTGGGGATGTGGGGGGTTATGAAGCAGGAAGTTTTGGCTTACTTCCTCAGGCACTTAGAGAATGCAGTTAGGGAAGAGCCAATTTAAACAGACAAGCTCATCAGTTTTGGTCAAACTTTTTTCCTATGAACAGGGAATTCTGAACATCAGACAAGCACTGGTGCTCAAATCACTCTTTAAGCAAATCCTTCGTGGAGTTTAGGATTACACACAGCCAGAAAACATGTATAAATAGTATTTACAATTTTGCATCAAGAGTACATGGCTTTTTACCACGACCCACAACAGTCGTGGGTCATGGTTTAGAGGCAGCAGGAATCATGCACTCATTTCTCTTTTAAGGAAATAGTTACTTTGTTTTTAACTTAATTTTATATCACCGAGTATTATTTGAAGGCAGTACAAACTGACAGACTTTGCCCCATCAAGACCTACTTATCTGTTTAACAAACAAAGGTGAGGCCAAAACGCATCTGTACTCTAAAGGAATCTTAGTAACCCATTTAAATACCAAAACAAGAACACTCTGAATTATCAAAACTGTGCAACCAGAACATATGCGCATGCAGCATTATCAAATATTCTTAAGTTCAAAAATCCCTCCATTATCAGCATAGCTGAGGAAAAACATTGTCGTTTTAGCACACCGTATTGGAGAAAAAGGCTGATCCTGTAATTTGACAAGAGTAGGCCCAAGAAGCCCAACCTACTTTTAGTCACGGCTCTAGAGCAGTCAGAATATCCGGCCCACTGACTGAATTCAAACCCACTCAGTTTACTTCCTTTCCTTGACGTTGCTGTTGGAAAGGGAGGCAACCATGATGCAAGATGTGTGCAAGACTGCCTGGACAAAAGCCCCTGACACACTCTTCCAGACTTCAGCTGGCCCGCCTGCATAACTTGGTCTCACCATTGTGTTACTGACGTGACAATGATGCTTTACTTTAGAAAATACAATGACAAAACACTGAGATTTAACTGTCAAAGAACTGACCACATTATTAGTACCACCAAAGACTGCAACAAAGCAAACTAATACCATCACTGTCCACTATTTGTGAAATTATGGCTCAAGATGAAAATCTACCAACTACAGAAGATGAGATTAAGGATGAGTTTTTCCTTCCCTAAGGATGCTCAAAATTAAAAATAAATAATAATAATAATAATAATAATAATAATAATAATAATAATAAACATAATAATAATCTGTCAAAATCAGAACCAGCAGTCTCAATGAAAACCTGAAACTGGCATCAAACATGAAAGGCCTAAATGTGAAGGTAACTATTTATGACCATTTATGATTAAAATCTTTGAATTGAAGGAAAATCTTCATGAAACTACAGAGATGAGAACCAATTCGAAATGTTTAGCTTTAAGTATAGTTTGGTCAAACCCTCAACAGCTTCCTCTTTCTATCACACAACTTCCTCTTTGCTGTTGTATTACTTATTTAGCATCTAATTCACAGAAAATAAATAAAAGAAACTTATGTGAATTTTAGTTCTAGTAAGTAGAAGGGGGAAAAAAAAGACATTTTGTGTAAGAAATTGTTTTAGACTTTAGAGGAATAGCAAGTTTGAGACTTTGGAAACAAACAAATGCTTGTACAAAACCCCAAAGGCTTAACTAAGTAGTCTGAAAAGCAACAATCTTTCCAAACACAAAAGAACAGTTCTTAAGTGAGAGATGATCAGATCTAAAATTAACAGGAAAACATCTGAGTGCATCACACTCATTGATTTGCAGAACTCGCCTCCAGCAAGGATCACACAGCTGAGGATCATGGGCCTCTCTGATGATGACCTAGAATCAGCCATGACAATGTGTAATGTTATCCAGCATCTGCCTTCCAAAGAGCACATTTACCAAGCTTTCCTTTTTTTTCTCCCCTTGGCACCCAGTCAGCAAGAAGCCTTACTCTCATTACACAACACTCACATTGCTCCCAACCTCGGATGCTTCAGGCACCTTTGCTGCTGCTTGTTTCACTTATTGGAAAGAATTCCCATAGAAAACTAAACAAAATGTAATTTTTTTTCATATAGATTTTGCATTTTTTGAGCTAACTGCTATTGTTTCCTCTGTCAGTCTGAAGTTTTTGTTCATAAAAAAGCCTTATTTGGATTTGCAATCAGTTTCACAATACATTACATTTAATGTTTACGTTCTATTGGGGTACAAAGGGGAAAGATGCCAACTCACTCCTCTGCTCCAGCTCTCTCATGTCCTCTGGAGGAACCTTTAGCTTGTCCACATGGTCACGGAGCACACTGGCCCACTTCTGCATCGACTCCATAATGGTCCAGGGCCGCGACATGTCCACAACGAGCACAGCCAGGCAGTCAGGTAGCGACTGAGGTGTGACAGCAAACTTTAGTAGGCCTTTGTGGTACAGGTCTCCATCCAAGATCCACACATTACAGCGAGTCAAGTCTACAGACAAAAGAAAAAACAGCACAAATCTTAAGACTTTTCCAATACTTTGGGTGTGATCTTGTGGAGTTGAGTTGTGTTGTTTTGGAATGGGTATGGAAAAGTTGCAGCACATAAACTCACCGTCTCGGTCTTCATCATGGACGCTCAAGTAAAGATATTCCAGTCCTCTCCCCTTCTTGTTGTGTTCAGCCCCTTGTAGTTTGGCCATAAGCGTTGTTTTTCCTGACCCATCCTCACCTGCAAGATGTTTAACCATTGTATCATAATCAGTAGCTGCATTGGAAGAGTAAATATGCCCAGTGGCAGTTGGTATTCTCCATTTGTTTTGTCACTCTCCACCATCCCATAAATTTAAGTAAAAAATATTTTATTGATGAAGAAATGAAAACCTCAAGTGTGAAAATCTTAAGGCAAATCATGGTCTCATTTGCAGAGATAACAATGTCAAATATCATCTTTGCTCATTTTTTCCCCACAATTAAGGAGTGCTTATTCATAGATGACCCCACCCAAGAAAACATCACAAGGCCATTGATTTTTAGCCATGTCATGTTATATCTGATATTACAGATGCAGTGATTCAGCTCTAAGCACCTCAGATGTTTTAACTGCACTCTCCTCAGGGTTGACAACAATAAAAAAGAAAATACAGCCTAGAAGAAAGATCAGACACAACAAATACTCACCAAATACCAGGATATTTTTTCCTGATGGCAACTTTGAATTCGATCTGGTTGAAACTTCACTAAGTATTGAGGACCTATAAAACAGAAAACGAGTCAAAAACAGGACAGTCTGGATGTTTGTCATGTTGTTCAATGATAAGAGTTCCCTATGTTTCTAAAAAAAAAAAAGAAAAAAGGTAAAATCATGACCGTGTTGACTTCACAAACGGTTCAGTTTATTGACACTTTAGCTGTTCTGGAATGGGAGTCCAGAGACGAGTCCACGACTGCATAAAATCAGGAAATGATTATTTATCACCACTGACCAGCAGATTGAAAAGGAACAGGCAAGAATCCGAAATCATTACAACTGACAAGACCTTAGCATGATCTGCGGTGATCAATACTACCCAAAAGCATTGTCAGGTTTTCTTAATCTTGTCGGTTAAGGCTTGTTTGCTAACATTTATATTCTCCTGTTCAGTAGTTATACCCTTCATAAAGAAGCTAGGTAGTGTCTAGCCCTCCCATCTGGCTAAACTCTAAATAAAAGCTCTTAATATTATTAACACCTATGAAACCCGACCGATCTAAATACACTCGCTATATACACACAATCAGAAAAAAGCCAAGCCTGTTTGGTGAAATGTAGCGGTAGTTATGTTAGCTGACGTTAGCTCGTCTGTTAGCATTCAGGTTCAGCTCCTGCTAACGTTACTGCTACAAAGCTAGCCGGGCCGGTGTTTGAGAGGGAGCAACCGGCAGTGACAAAGCACAACCGCCGCGGCTCCGATAGTCCCACGGCGCTCTGTGCTGGCAAGAAGCCGTTAAAAGACAACACGACTTGCCAAAGAGTTTGTCCTTCTTCGTCTTCCTTGTTATTGTCGCCCAGTCCGGCTGCACCCGGGAGCTGTTTCTCCAGAACGGGAGCCATCTTCTCTTTCTACTCCCACAAAGGCGAGGCCCTGCTGCTTGGGCACCGCTAGCACCGCCTTCGTCCAACTAACCGACTGTACGTTACATCCGTTGACTGCGAAGCCGCACCGAGAGCAAGAGGGCACGGCTACTTCTTTCACTATATTAAAATTTGAACAGCATAACAGGGAATAATAATAACAAAAAATACTTTCTGCGATATAATAACAGGCATTTGTATGTAAACCATGTTAGTGTTTCATCTTAAGATGTCAGGACAAACTTTTAATAAGCATTTGGCCATATGCCAACAAATGATGTCATTTTTGTTAATCAGCTGATGGCGGATATCTTTTCAATGTTCCCAAGGTTGTATGAGGCCCTAAGCAGAAATATATTTGAGGCGCCAATCACGGCAACCAGATACTTACATGAACGACATAAAAAGACACCTTTTACTAGTCACTGTCTGACAAGTTAAAACTTTCCTGTTTCAGTCCAGTTAGTATTATTTTAATTGTTTTTATTTTTTATACACTTTATTTTTATATTTTTTTTTTGCAATCTTTCTTATTAATTTCTTAATATTTAGAAGTTTACAATTCCATAGTATTTTTGACTACTTATCTTTGAAACGGTGTAGCTTGTGTCATGTTTTTTTTTGTTTGTTTTTTTTTTTTTTTTTTCTCATAACTTTCTTGTCATAGCTTGCCAGAAGTTTGGACAATTTCCCCTGACCAAACTGCTGTACTGGGTGAAGTTTGGAGGCCGCCTTGCGCTCACACACACACACACACACACACACACGCACGCACGCACGCACGCACGCACGCACACACACACACCTTTTGAGCTCTGCCCATACATTTAACCAGGAATGAGATCAAAACTTTGTAAAAGCCACTCCAAAAGATTCACTTTGCTGTAATTACAGCAGTGGTCTGAAACTCCAGTCCTTAAAGGCCGGTGTCCTTTTAGGTGTTTTCTTGGCTCCAATATTAGCTTATTAGCAGAGCTCTGTAGAGCTTGACTGCATGCTAGTGAGGCAGTTATGCCGATTATTTCAAGTGTGAAGGATAAAATTTGCAGGAATTTGGCCCTTTGAGAGTACTGCCTTAAAGACATTTGAAACTAATTTTGTAGTATTCTTGGGCTCATTGCATTTGAAATGTCCAATCCTACCCAAAGTCTAACTTCTTGACTGATGTTTTGCGACTTTGCTTATTTATTTCCTTGTCCTTCCTATGCCATCAATTTCGTGAAGTGCACCAGTTCCTCCTGCAGACAGAAGATTTGCTGTGGGTGGTGACCACTGAATGGAAAAGCCAAAAGAGAAGACCAGTCCCTTCGACAGCAAATCCCTCCAAGTGACATGATGCTGCCATATCAGATACTGTTCTCAGGCTTCCTACAGTCGCCCCTTTTCCTCCAAATGTAAGAGTGAATTCTATAGATAAAAAAAAAAGTCATTTCATCACAAGACATGTCTCCAAAATTGAACATCTATGTCCCTGAGTGCATATTGCAATCTGGCTTTTTATTTTGCTTTTAAAGAGTTGGTATTATGGTTTTCCAGCCACATACTGTCATTTTATATCACACTATAATAACTATAGTATCTTACCTGCAGTTGTTATAAAAAATACTCTATATATCAAACATGACTTAAAAGAAATCATGCCCCTGTCTCTTTAAGAAGCTTCTACTATTTCCAATAATGCTTCTCATCATGCCGTTTAATGCTTCTCATCATTCCGTTAACAACCATTCTTTTGAGCGTTGGACTGAGAAGTTATTCATTTGATAAGCTCATATCAAGGTTCACCTGTAAGTCACTATTTGAATAGTTTCCTCCCTCCCAGCCCCCTTAAAGTAATGGTTTCTTCCTTTCTGAGTGACTTTTCAGCCCGTGTTGGTACTCGACTAATTGTCACAAGGTGTTGGTTGATCTGAACATTTTGCACCAAAACATATTCATCTCTGAGATAACTTAATTTTCAAAGTAAATAACATATCTTACTCTCAGTACGCATATATAACTAAAGGAGCACTGGGATTATTTTATTCTCTGATAAGCAGCAGCTCTTGCGTTCTTTTTGTCACAGGCCGGTTCATGGTTCATAACAAAAAGGAGGGCAGATAAAGATGTAGGCCAATTGAAATAGTTTTATCGTAAAGTATAACCAAAATCCAAACAAAGATAATAAATTTGTGATATAAGTATGTGAGTTTGTTTAGTGTGTGCAGCGGTTGACTGAGTAGACATGTATGTGTGAATCTGACTGAATATTTCAACCCTAAACCAAGTTTATTTAATTTTTATTATTTATGTTTTATTTCATTTCAATTTAATCCATGATCCTTCTCTGTTGCTGTGAAACAATAATTAACAAACAGATGGTGGTGTTTCTGCATTTTGGAACGCAAAGAAAGGAATAGCATTCCTGTAGACCAAGTTTTTATTAACTTTAAGATGTTTTTTTTTTTATGAAAGATTGGATGAATCAAATAAAATATTGACAGGAATTATGATTATTTTACAAAGTTGCAACCATTATTCAGGAACAGTTGGTAAATATAGGCCTCATGTTCTTTTCTTTGGCAGATGAAAGTCATGTATATTAATGACTCTTTTATTTTAACCCTGACAGGATCTTTAAGATGAGTTTTACACTTTAATGCCAGTCATCTGGGGGATTTTCCAAGGCCTCCCCCCACCTTTCTCTAGCGTCTTTTGAGTCTTGTCTATGTGGAGCAAAATGGTTGGCTGGGATGGAGGCTGCACTCATGGGAGTGCATTCCAGAGCTTTTGCATCATGTGAATGTCAGCCTTCTCTGCCCCTTTTGACAAAGTTTAGCCCTGCTGTCAGCAGGGAAAACAAACATCAATCTTTTTTTTCTTTTTTTTTCCTTTTTAACTTGTAAAGGCGGTAAATTGATAAAGAGATGCAATGTATTTTAATAAGTGAAATTTATACAAACTGAGTTATCAAATAAAAACTCTGATAGTTTCTGTGAAAGTTGTATGATAAACACTGAAGTAACAAATGCATGCCATTTGCAACTTCACTGAAGGAGATGAAATGTTCATAAACTGTCAAAATGTCTATTTCCAAACACTGATTGTTTATCAATCTGTTTTTTTCATTTCATTTGGAAATGAAAAAGATTTTTTGCCGCTTCAGTTGCATTCACGCTGTTCGGTCACATTTTCATGCTTTTTCTGGTACTCGTAGATATCCATCAAAGGACCTCCAGGAGATCAATAGAGTTGATTCATAAAAAATTCATACAAGAAAACAAAAGTGACAACAAAGGGCGATGTAGTCATAAAATATACATCAAATTCAGAGAGTTTTGACCTTCGAACAGAAGAGGGTGCTGTTTGCTCAAAAATACTCATCACATGTTTAACCAAAACCACAACGACAGATAAACTTTTTTTTTCTTAATGCCTATTCTATCAGAAATTTGTAATATATTAAAAAAAAAATCTATTTAGTTTCTATCTATACTTGTTCAGCAAAGTTCAAAGATATTTTCCTTTCGGTCATTAAGTCAAAATGTAGCTTTTACATCTGAACCAGGGCAAATAAAGTTCTAATAAAACATGCTTACTTTTTACTGTCTTACAGTTGTTTGACCCTGAAATTTATCTATAACAAAGTTAAACTAATACAGGTATCTGACTGCCCTCACCTGTGATTAAGTACAAGCCGTGGCAGTTTTGATTGGTCCAATCAAAACCTTAACCCGGTTGTTTTGTCTTCCTTCCAGTTCCACTGAAAGAAATCTTAAAAGACAGACATTTATGGGTGAGTGGTTATGGACAAAGCTGATATTTTCCCATTGTTTGCGCACAAAAGTCCCCGTCCTGGGACAGATAAAAGACTCTGTGGCGTTTTCTGAGGTATTTTCCAGAAGTTCAAATGAGGTCACATGAGGTGTTTTCAGCGTCCCCTGTTTTAATTTGAACGCCGATCGTCGCTTCAACAGTTTCCGAAAGACCGATTATCATCCTCGTCACATGGCGTGCAGCATGAAAGCAACATTTTCGAAGATGACAACATAATTACCTGGAGGGGTCAGCTGTTGAATTTCATAGAGTCTCACCCTCAGCCAGCTTGTCCAGTTAACACACAGACGGCATATAGCAAAGAGGTGCAATTGATTAAGAACACAAGGATGGTTGTGACAAACATACAGCCCTTTCTTTTATTCTTTGGAAAAACAAAACATAATCTAATATGGATCTTTTAAATTGGAAGCGTCTTACTGTAGCAATGGATTTTTTATTTATTTCATTTTGAACTATATTGGAGAATGTTTAGAATTAGAATCTTCCTTAGCATCTTCGGGCATCTGTTGTTAACTAATGCCACTTTTTTCTGCCTCTATTCTTTATTATATTCTTACACAATAGGCAAGCCAAAGGCATCAGGGGAAGTGTAATTTACATGAGTATGACTGTGTTTTGTCTGGTAAGGTCCTCAAGGGTTTTTCCTGACATGATGCATTTCATGCATAATTTACATTGCACAAATACTTCCCGGGATTTACAACTAACACAATTTGCAGACTAATTTGTGCTGGGGGAAAAGGCAAGATCGCGTGAAAAAAAACCCCGCTGTATGAGAAAAGAAAATGGAGGTGGTCAGTTTTTTATCGCCCCTGTGTTTGTTAAAAAAAAAAAAAAAAAAAGGGAACCATGCGCTGCAGTGGGTGTGTGTGTAAGAGAGAGAGAGGGAAAGGGGAAAGGAGGGGTTAAAGACTGGGAGGTATAGATTGCAGACCGAGCGGACCTGGGGTTGGCTGGATTGTGATAGCGACAGATGTCCAGAAAACTGCGAGAGAGGGCAGTCCTCGGTAACAGCGCACTGCACCTCAGAGAGAAGGAGCGAGGGGCGGAATCTGCAGCTGTCACTCCAAAGGCTTACCTCCATTATCACATCCACCCGGAGACTGGACAAGAAGCCCAACTGGTTCCCCAACAAAAGACACAGGTCAGTCACTGCAAAACTGGATTTTTATTTAATTTTTTAAAAATGTTGAGATAGAAAGAAAAGGAACAATAGAAAAAGAAGAAAGATAGAAAGAACTTTAGAAAAAAGAAAAAAAGAAGGAAGGAAACGAGAGTTAAAGGTAGGCCTATAGACAGTATCTTTTTTTCCTCAGTTTTCATCGTTACAATGAGCCTGTTAGAGCCTCTTCTTTCCAGCTGCGCTTTTTTCCCCCCTTCCTCAAACATGTTCAGGTGACATCAAACCTTACAGAAATAAAGCAAACCTGAAATAAAAGTTGACACAATCTAGTTTATTATTTATGCTCCCGCATTTCCAGACCCTCGTGAACAAAAAAAGAAAAAAAAAAAAAAGGGCAGAGCAGCTGAGGGAAGCGGCGGTGGGTGGGTTGGAGTGGTTGGGGGGATGGAGACCTCTCTGTTACAGCTTTTCAACCCTCATGTATTTCGTGGCGAGTGTGTATTTTAATTTCACTAGCTAGACCTGCTGTAGCCTATATATGGTAGTGTAGTATGTTTAAGCCAGAGCCCCCCCCCCCCACACCCACTCACTCCCTGCCAGATTATCTGCCTTTGTAAGTGGGAGCAGCTATACTGGTGAGGAGGGGGCCTCATCCTTTGTTACCGGTCGGCATGGACTGCCTGAGGCTCCATTTGTATTTTGCATGTGGCTATCTCGCCAACATGAGCTAGGTCTACATTTTGAATTTAGTGACCAAAATTATCCAAACATCAATTGGAATAATAATAAAAAAAAAAAAAAAAGTTGAAAAGATGTAAAATGAAATGATTACCCACCAAACTGCTTTGTTTAACATGGAATGCACCCAATAATGGCAGGATTTATAATCCACTGAAACATATATGAACTATTATGCTTATCTAACGGTTTTCATTATGGTAAATATTTGAACAAGCTTATTCCAGTTTAGTAGTCTTAATTGCTTTATGACAGCACTATGGACAGTTCCCCATTTTTTCCACCCCCTGCTGTGTGGTTCCTGTCATTTCTGACATTGAGACGCATTGAAACATAAGAAACATAGCTTTTGCTGGTTTTGTGGTGCAAAATGGACCAACGGGCAACTCGGTTTGTTTTTGTCTAGTTCACACCCAGACTTGCTTGTTCAACATTTGCTGAAACACTATCCTTAACATAAAGTTGAACTTCCTGTTCTCTATGGAGTTTTGGCTGCACTCTGTGGCAATCACTGCACTATACACTTCCTCTAGAGGAAACACCGTGTTGAGACATTAACTTAAAAAACAAAACTTTCCCATTTGCTCCCATTCACAAACAGGGACTCACTGCTCAGACAGAAGACAGTTTTTCAAGATACGCCAGCATTTGAATGGTCACCAAGCACTAAGTAGTTTCTAAATTTTTCATGAGAGGAAAGAAATATTTATGGATGTAGATCATAGATGTTCGACTCAGACTCATGGGCTTGTTTGGCACCAAGCCTCACCAGACATTCCTGAAAGGTTGCAGAGAGTGCAGAGCTGTCTGACCTCCTTTATGTTCCCATATATTAACATTTGTTTTCAAGCCAGGCTCATTTTGGCAGAGATCCGTTTCCTAATTAAACTTCTTGTTCTCTTCCAGACAAGACACTTCTCTATTGAAGTGGGGAAAAAAACCCTTCATATTTAAAGGAACCAAGTTTTTATTTTTGATGAAAAAGAGGAAATGTTACTTTTATTTGTTATTTCTTCATCAAATTTTTGATGAATCAATATACTTTCATATTCTATTAGACAATTGTGATGCATCTTATGGGACGGAAAGTTGCTGAATGTCATCTGGTTTCAACTTAAATTTACTTATAGCCAGCGTGCTAAAATGCTTCTATGCTTTAAGAAATCCATGTCTTATTACTTCTTTCAGGAGTCACCATGGGAGGCAAACTGAGCAAGAAGAAGAAAGGATATGATGTGAGCGACCCCAAAGACAGAAAAGACGAGAGTCTGGCAAGTGGTGCTGGTGCAGAAGAGTCTGCTAAAGTGGAAGATGGAGCTCCACCCACAGGAGCTGAGGAGAGTGCTGGGAAAGATGGTGTGGTAGAGGAAACTGCAGTGTCAGCAGACGCCGCAGTAACAGAGGCTGCAGTACCTCCAGAAGAACCGAAATCTGCCCCCACAGAGGAACAAGCTCCTGCAGCTGAAGAGGAGGCCGCTCCGCAGCAAAAACCAGAAGCAGCTCCAGAAGAGCCAGCTGCTGTGGCAGTGGAAACAACTCCAGCTGTCGACAAACCAGTTGCAGCATCAGAGAACAAAGCACTTGATGGAGAGGAAAAGGGAGCATCTCCAGAGAAACCATCTCCAGTGGCTGAAATAGTCCCAGAAGATCCTAAATCTGCTCCACCAGAGGAAGTAGCAGCCACAGAGCAGAAAGTAACAGCAGTGGAAGTAACTCCAGTAGAAAAAGTAGAAGCTGTAGTTAAAGAGAAACAAGCTCCTGTAGAAGCAGCAGCTGGAGAAGCACCTTTGGCAGAACAAGAGCCAGCTTTAGCTGCAGAGAAACCAGTTGCAGCCAAAACT
This sequence comes from Alfaro cultratus, assembly GCA_903066825.1. NCBI lineage: Eukaryota > Metazoa > Chordata > Actinopteri > Cyprinodontiformes > Poeciliidae > Alfaro > Alfaro cultratus. Next base: position 25,873 of record CAEFZX010029808.1, read on the forward strand.
GTTCCAGCAGTGGAAATAGAGAAGCCACCAGTGGCTGTGGAAGAATCTTTTCCATCTGAGGAACCTGTGAAAACTGAGACCGAACCTGAAGAGCCCCCAGTGGAGGAGCCTCCTGTTGCTCTAGGATCTGTGCCACAACCAGATGCTGCTCAGGTTAGCACAGAGGCAGCGTCTGAGGATCAACAGCCAGAGCCTGCACAAGAGACTGTGACTGAGCCAGAAGCAATTGAGGTAGAAAGAGTTTCTGCTGCTGCAGTGCCTAAACCTGAACCAGAGGCCGAGCCAGTGGCAGAGTTAGTTTCCCAACCAGAGCCTGAGCAAGACACAGTTCAAACTACAGAGGAAGAGTCTATGAAAGCACCAACGCCAGAGCCTGAGTCAGAACAAACAACAGAACCAGAGTCAAAAGAGACAACAGAGCCAGAACCTGAGCAATTCGAAGAGAAGAAACAGTTAGAAGAACCTGAACCCCAACCAGCTTTGGCAGCACCTGACACTGTTGAATTTGAGACTGTTGAAGCAGAATCATCTGAGGCTTTGGAGGCTGTGGTAGAGAATGCCTCAGCAGAAAATCATCATGCAGAAGAAGAATCCATTTCAGCAGAAGCCCCGGGCTCCGATGATCCAACTGAGTCACAAGCTGCAGAACCTGTACCTGAGATTGTCATCTCACAGTCTGCCTCTGCTAACAACATGACTGTGGAATCTGATAAGACAGCTGAGACGTCCTTGGAAGAGGTGCCTGGCCCGGAGCCTGAGAAAGAAAGCAAGATGGAAAACGGAGATTTAGGAAGCCCTTCCTCCACGGAGAACGGGGTAGATCCAGTCATAGCTGTGAACGGGGAGCGCGCCGATAATACTAATGCCGCGGCCACGCATGCAGAAGAATTTGTGAATGGGAATGAAAAGTCAGAGGAGAGGCCTTTCGAGGAGCAGCGTGATTTTGAACTGAAAAAGGACTTGAACCTGTGTGGGGATGTCCAGGAAGTTCCCGACACAGTCTCAGACATGGTGGAGGGTCTCAGCACTGAGGTCACCCAGGCAGTCTAAATTAAAGCCTCCTTGTCACGGCACTGTGAGTCAGTTTAATCACTCGATGGTGAGAGAAAACCACCAAGGAATCACAGACAGCTACGCTTTCTGAAATGCTTTAACCACTGCACTGTCTTTAATGGTAACTCAGGAAAAAAAAGTGCTTTTTTTTCCTCTTGGGTCACCAAAAATGTAATGCAACCACTTTATAGAGAGTGTCGAACATGTTGCAATGGAGATGGAAGTGCAACGAAGAGATTTGAGTCGGTGTTTTTGGTGCAGACAGACAGTGGAGCTGGACAGCATGGCAAAAAACACACACATTAAATATGGTATTAATGAATACATTTGTGTTTGAGACAAATAAATACTGCAATTGGAAAAATTGGTAATTTTTCTAATTACCTGATATTGGTAATTGGGGAAAAAAAAACATTCATTAGTAGCATATTCTTGAACTTGGACTTTCATATATCCTTTCTATTGCTATATGAAGCAACATGACGTAAATGTTTTGGCCTTTTATAATAATTGTACTTGTAAGGACTGTTAATTTTGAAATGATTGTTCAGAACAGAAAATAAAAAGATTGATTGTTGTAGTCCACAGTGATCTCCATATTTTATTTCATGATTTCTTACGTCAACAAGAAAAAGGTTTGATAGACCAAATCAAAAAAGATTTAGAATTTGACACGTTTCAAGTCAACAAATGGTGACATAAACGCCACATGTTCTTGGCATCATTATTTTTCTGACCACCCAAATGACATTAGTGTAATTATTGTTTATTTTATATGTTTATATATATATTAATTTCTCAAATAACATCAGAAGTTTGAGGTCCAGATCAGAATTTTCAAAAGTTTTTTTTTCTATTTGTGGACTAATTAAGGCTGTTGAACAGCAATGAGCTCAGTGTTTTTCCTTGGCTTCTGAAAGGAGCGCAGCAGCAATGTCTAAGATGATGCCTCTAGTAATTTCACACAACATGTTAACATTTGCTGTCACTGTGGCTCATAAATGCCTTAATGGACAGAGTTAAGGTGATTATTGTCTACACCGACTGTCAGACCTCTGGACGGGAGAGAGTTCTGCAACCTGCATGTCGAAAATGAGCAAGCGAAAAGATGTGCCCATGCTGAGCAGAATGTTTGGATTTTCAGAAGCAAAACCAGTTTTTATTTATTTTTTGTCACATCGCCATTCCTCATAGCTGAAGCACACGATTCTAACACTTCACAGATCCATACTGGGGAAGGGGAACTCAAGGAGGAGGGGGAGGGGCAGGAATGCATGCAGGAGGCAGAGAAAAGAATGAAGAGGCTGGGATGGGGAGGCGCTTTAGGGGATCAAAGGCTTTGATGTAGCATGGAGTTAAAAAAAGGTCACTTTTTACACAGTTTCACACACTGAATTAAGATCATGCGTTCGGACGCAACAAAATCCAGTATATTGTCATGCCTTGCCCCTACAAATGATCTCAGCTGAAACATGTTTTGAAACAATAACTTACTTCTGTGACCTAAACTTCCTGTGTGGTGTGTAAATTTGATTGATTTGGATTTTATAACTAACCATTTAACACTAACTCTGAATCTTTTTAATTTCACCATTGTGTTTAGCCTGTTGACTGATATGTAATATTTGACTAAAATGTTTTGTTTGAATATTTCTGATCTCCCCCTGTATTATGCGCTTTGTTTTGTGATAGTAGACATGCTTAACTATTTTTTGTTTTCTTCTTATCCACAGTATGTTAAACCTTTACAGAATAATCTATTGAAATAGCAATTACAAATCAGTTTTACAGTGAGTTCGAGCATAATAAATAGCATTGTAACCCAACCTTGAAAATCCCACTGAACCATAAAGTAAGCACATCAAATTTATCAGCATTAACTCAACGCTGTGCCACTGAGTCTATTTGGTCATTCTCAAAACTGATGCTAATTTAAGTCTTTCAGAGTTATTTCAACAGGAGTTGAGTCATTTCAACACTCGTTAAATAAAATAGTTAAAACTGTACTCAATCTCTTGTTGAAACAACACTAAAAAAATGAAATTATTACCAATTCTGAAAAGAACCAAACAGACTCGGCAAAGTGTTGATTTTACTCTGCCAAAGAGATCTGATAGTGATGATACAAATGTCCCATAAGCAGCTCCATAATGGGCTCATCCGCATACCAGCTCTCTCCGCTTTCATAGAAAAATATGCGGCACTGCTTACTTATGACAGGAATGCTGTGGAGAGGGTCTGAGGCCAGAGACACTCAACTTCCCGGGAAGTTTTCTGTTTTGCTTTTGAAAAGACTTTATTGTGAGTTTCACTCGGAGAATCCTGATTTTGAAATGATTAAAACTGAAATCAGTTACTTTTCATGAACTAAAAGCATGTACATCAATTGTTTGAGGATTATTTTGAGACGCATTCTGTTTTCAAGTAGAATGTAATACTAAAACATATTGATTACATCAGTTTTTATTCTTTATAGGAAATGAGAGGGACAGCTTAGTTTAAAAAGTTGTTTAAAGTTCCCTTTAATAAAACATTTAATGTAGACAAAAAACAAAAATTCTTAAGCAAAACAGAACCCCATCAAAAATCTATATAGAATCCTAACATGCTTATTCTACCATCTTTTGCTTTAGTATAAATAGATTTCTGATTACTGAAGACGTATAATTTCAATACTTCTTAGTTCAGTTGGCTTCATTTTCTTTAGAAATAGTGTGTGCGTGTGTGTGTGTGTTTGTGTAGGAGAACAGAGTCCTTGTCCTTTGGATCGTGATTTACACACTGCCTTAAAGTTGCATGTTTGTGAAAGGCCAGCTGCACTGCCTGGTTACCCTGACACTATGTGCTCTATACGCACGCTCCTGCACAACACTCAGACTGTGTTTCATCCTCTTTCTCCCTGTGAGACGACTAGCCTGGAGGCTTTGGTTATCCTCAACTGATGCTTCAGGGAAGCAATGGGGAAAAGAAAATGTGAAATAAATCCAAACTTTGCGTACGTGTGGTCAAATCTTCAAGGCACGGAACTATTGATTCAAGTTGTATTTGTCGATGAAAGAGAGGGTTGAAGTTCACTGATCAATTCTCAACTTTTACTGTGCAAAGATGAAGGCAGAAAATTCTATTTATTTTGTAAAAACTAGTTACCTCATCTTTAATTTTATTAGGTTCTCCTCATGAACAACTTATTCACTCCTTCCTTTTTAACATGGCTTAATAATTTAAGCGCTTTACATTTGTCTGTTTAAGCAGAGTCTTGAATATAACGAGTAGCCAATGCAGCTAAAGGCAACATGAGAAGCAGCACCTTACATTGTGAAGGATATTCGCTAGTCTGTCTTCTTCTACATGTATTAACACGATTTTGAATAATGCCAGCTCTCCCTCTTTAGCTTTAACATTTTCTCACACCAGACTTACACATCAATGTCTCTATGGACCTGGCAATGTGATCTGGTGCACAGCCAGACTGGAACAAGAAGGGGGCATCCTCAAACTATTACCAGAAAGCTGGGAGCAGGAAATTGTTGAAAATGTCTGGGTCTGCTGAAGGATTTAGAGCTCCTGGATGCAGCTGCTCTGACTTTAAGGCCCATTCAATAAAAAAAAGCTTTCAACAAGCTGTTAGAGTTTATCTTAAGACCACATGAAGTTTGAAGGACTGTACTGACACAGAAAGTTAATGCGCTTTGTGCACAGCGTGACTCTTCTTGCTGTTGTTCTCAGTCACTTACACTTTGTTATAAAACCAGTAGAAATTGACTCTGGAACTTTTTACTGAACTCTTAAGAGGGACCCATTCTTGTTTTGTGTTTGAAACAGAGCTAGAAAGTATACACATGGTCTCGTATGAAGTGATCTGGAAGAGTGAATGAATGATTTTGTTAATACAGGCACATTCAGTCATGTTGTACAACCCACTAAAGTCATGAGATCTTACCTTCTTTGCTTTTTTTAATTTTCAAATTCATATTTAGAAAACTGCTGTTTTGTGGCTGTTAGAGGGATAACGCTTCAAAAATTACAACTTAACAAAGAACATTTGTTTTCAGTCTGTATAGATTTGTCATCAATGTATTTCATGTACTCATTCTAAACTTACTCTCATTAAGGTGGTGAGCACCACAGGGCACTGTACTCTCACTGTTCCTTTTCATTCGGTTCATCTCCGACTTCCAGCACAAGTCAGAGTCCTGTCACCTGCAGAAATACTCAGATGACTCTGCAGTCTTCAGGAGTATCCGAGAGGTGGTGGAGGAACAATATTTAGATCCTTCAGTGATGCAGCAAGATGCCAGATACCTTCTTTAAATATGTTGTGTAGCGTGAAATCTCTCCTGCCAACATCTGTTGGTGTAACAGCATCCGACTCAGTGACTTAGAAAGGTTAAGCAAAAGAAAGCTGGTGCAGTTTTTTTGGCACTGCTCTGGACCCTCTGGAAATTATTCTGCAAAGACATGAAGAAGATTACAGATGACCCTGAGCGTTCCCTACACGAGACTTTCATACAACAACAGTGTCTTTAGTCAGAGGCTTCTTAAGTTTTGATGTACAACAGGCCACTACAGGAGATTTCTACATGCCCACGGCCATCAGGATCTACAACAGCTCTTTGAAAAATCTTGGATGAGTTACAAATTGTAACTTCTCTTTGGGATTAATCAAGTATTTTTAAATTAAATTTCATTCAATTAAATGAAATGTTCCTGCTTGAAAAAATATGTAAAACTGCATATTGTAAAGACAAGTAACAATACACATATTCCAGCGTGATGTGTGCACCACTTCAGCTTTAGGATATAACAAGAGTCAGGCAGCTAAATTATAGCACATTATCACTTATTACTGAAACAGCAGAGTGGCAGAGCAGAGCACAAGCAAGACATCGCCAAAAACAAATAACTCTCTGTACATTTTTTTTTGTACTCTTTCCCTTCCTACACACATACACAAATAGACAAATGTGGCATTTGTTATTGTGCCTGCAGGAAGTTCCTCTCCTTCCTTCTCTGTAAAACATTCAGGAGATGCACTAAGTGATGCACTAAGATCTGCAAAAATAAATTCATTTCCTGTGCTGACCGAAGCAAAAAGAGAGATTTCTGTGTAAATCTTTCTATTTTTTTCTTCATGTCTGTTTTTACACACATTAAGGCTTTAATGTTTCCACTAATTTGCAAATTAGACTGTTTATCTCTACTTCTGGCAGTAGTAGAGTCCTGGATGCATTGATGTGGGCATGTGTGCTAATGCTGTCATTGTATCAGGGAGAGCAAAACCCTATTAGAAAGAGCCTGGTGGTGGTCAGGATCAATATTGATCTGCTGCGCTGGTCTAATGGATGCTGATTCCTTCTTGTCTGTCCAGAGATCCCATCACCTTTAGCTCCTTACACATGCACACTCTGTCTCTCAAACACACACGCTCTCTCTCTCACACACACAAAGACACTTGTGTCCAAATTCTGCTGAAGCTGCGGCTGCTGAAGAGAGTGAGCACTTAAAGCAGCCCATTTTCTGCATCCATGAATGTGTGCTTGAGAGACAGGGATGAAACTACACATTGCACTCTCTGGAAGCAGGTTGTGCTGATAAGTTCCTCACTAAACATGAGAAAATATTATAAAAAAGAGAAGAACACCCAAAACACCCTGGACCACTGCTTTTAGTACAGTCTTAGTTTTCGGGTTAGCACAGACTTTTGTTTTCCAAGAACCCTGCTCTGGTGCTGAGATCACAAAACAAAGCAAGTATCAATGTGGTCATTATCTCACCTTTCACTTTGGCTCAACCCCTGCTGAGATTTCCAGAGTACAGTGTTGTATCAGCAAGCTTTCGGTGTTGCAGTGTATGCAGAGCACGGCTCCAAAATGAAAGCTGAGATGGCATCCATCTGCTGTGCACATCCTTTGGTTAGAGTGGATAATATCTTCATTTCCAGCCCAGCCTTTCAATGCAGCTCTAAACTCATGGGAGGACAATATGCTGTTCAAAGCACTTCTATTATGAATTTTGTTTGCTACTTTATTCTTTAGAGACCCTGCCAATTTAAGATATTACTTTTATAAGTCCCTGGTATTTCTCATATCTCAGAGTAGCTGTATGGTTGTACAAAGAGAGTCGTTTGAACCTGGAAATCACGAGTGAGAAGGAAAACGGACAGCTATATTGCATCTAGAAAGTATTCATAGCACTTCCATTTTCCCATATTTTGTTATGTTACAGGCTTATTCCAATTTGTACTAAATTCATCTCTTTCCTCAAAAATTCGACATGCCGATAGCCCAGTTTCCCAATGTGGAAAAAAAGTTTTGAGTATTTTGCAAATATATTTAAAAAGCAAAAAACAAGAAATCACTTTCATATAAGTATTTACAGCCTTTGGTTAATATGCTATTGAGTGCTTCTTGTCATTAGAAGCACTCAAAGCACTTTACACTAGGAACACATGAGCATAGTTAGAGTCACAAGTGTAAGCATATTCATACACATATCCAGATTGGAAGACAACTCAGGGTCTAAGCAATGCTGTAATCGAAACTAATGGTGTGACTACATTTGTATGAACAGTGTATTTATTACAGCTAAAATGAATTAAGATTTTTGTAAGTTTCTCAGCAATACAAATTTATTTAGGATTCACTCTAAAATGAACATTTCAGTTAATGATTATATGCCAAATAATCTGGAACTGATAGTCAACATAATCACACATGTTACTAATAATTTAATCAAGCTAGAGACACCAACTCATTTAGAGAACAGTGTAAACTCTAAGCTACAACTGCAACTAAAACAAAATAAGTTTCATGATCAGGAAATTGAATGTTCAAAATATTATTAAACCCATCAAAGATCAAACAATAAAAAGTTTTTCGGTTTCTAAAGAAATAACCAGGTGAGGTTATTTCTGAAATCGGGTAGTTGTCTCATTCACAAACCCAATTGGACTCCTACTCTTTAAGCTGGGTTGACAAATACGCAGCCATTATTTTGACCGGACAGATAGGGATTAAAAATCAGCCTAGATTTGGAGAGGACTTTACTTGATAATTACACAGCCTATAAGCACACCTCCAAGGCATAGAGGACAATGTTCAAAAGTCTTTTCAAAAGTCTCACAGAAACAGAAATAGTTTACACACAAAAAAACGTATCACTACAAATCTGACAAGCTGATCAAAAGTTGTTCTGATGAAGCTTCTTAAAGACTTCTGAGGTTCATTCACACATAACCAACTTCCACTTAGTTCTCACTCAGCACTGCCAGCTTTTAGGATGAGAAAAGTTATTGACTGCCTGATAAACCAATCAGAGACAGACCTTGAGTGGCATTAAAGCTCCGGCTCTCTGGACAGCAAATAAAAATTTGTTATACCGAAAGATAAAAAACTGTTGCTTTTGTCTTATACCATCACCTAACTGGGACTACTTTCACATTCCCAAGTTTCTAGGCCATCTATCCACTGAATAGATGGAGCTGGAAATTATGTGCTTAATACAATAACAATCAATATCTGAAATTATAAGGTGTGGGTCAGAGCTCACCAGTCTTATGATTATGTTTAATATGTATAACTGGTAGGGACTAATCTACTCTCAACATTTTGGAAATGTGCAGAAGTCCTTATGTCATCCTTAATATGTGCAGAAGCTCTTTCACATGTCCAGTACATTTAGTGTAGCATAAATCTGAAATACTTTAAATGCACAGTATCTATGGCAATATGTTCACTAATCATGTTTTACATGGTCAAAGTGTCCAGCCTTTATTGGCTTCACCTGCTCTGTGACCGTTACTGTCTGTGTCAGCAATGTTTAACCTTCTCTTCCATTGTTTTATGTTGATTTTGTGATTACAGTGTTATTTATATATGTCATGTCTTCAGCTCAACCTGCAAGGCAGAAGGAAAGTACGTAGCTTTGGGCTGTAATCTGACATACTTGCAAATACTGTGTGTGCACTCTCCCTGTTTTAAATAAGTAAAGCTGAATCTGAAAAAAAGAAGAAGATCAAAACCAGATCATTTGAGGTGTTTATGTGCGCTACAATGTTTTGTCCCTTTAAAGATAAAGTTTCTGATTGTAACAAACTAAATCTTTATTGCCATTTATGACAAATAGAGTCTAGCTTAAAATAACTATTAAGCAATAAAACCCTCATAACAAAAGTTAAGTTCTCCATTCAGCAGTGAACTCATAATATCATTAGGGATAACTAAAGAAACTTTTTCTAACCTCAAAGGCAAAACTAAATGTCTGTTTTAATGACAAAACAAAGACCGAGTTCATTACTGAAATCTGACTTGAAGACATTTATGTTTTCAGCGTTAATTGAAAAATTAAATGATCATTAAAAGAGTGAAGTGTTTCTGGTTAAGGATATGTTTGTGTCTTACAATAAAGATAAAAACTTATCTGTGTGCTATCAACCTGAGCCCTCCAAAGTGTATACAATTGATAAAAAGGTGAAATAAAACAGAAAACACATTTCCTACTGTGATTCTGACATGGGAGTTTGTCATTTCACAGTGGAAAGGGAAATCTAATAATGCAGACAGAAAGCACTTTATGACGTTCTACTTAAAACAACACATTCTAATGTAATTTCTGTGCAGCTGAAATAAAATTCCCATATTAAATTGATTCAGTGCCAGGCACTATGGCCGCCGAGGAATGTCCACCGAGAACAGACGACCTTCACTTTGCCTTTGGTTACAAACAAAACTAAATCAAAGCCTCTTCTTGTTTAGTGCGGCCCCTCCACACTTTGCTCCTGGTGAATTATTTATATGTGAAATGAAATGACCTCTGGCACTTTTAAACCAGTAGAGATTGGGCAAGGACAAAACGGACTGAGTGACAGGTAGGGGGGAAGGCAGACAGAAGGTTGCAGGTAAAACAAATAGTTTAAATCTGTTTTTGCACACACTGTAGAGCAGATCTACAGCTGGCTGAGAGGAAAGAGGAAGAAATTTATAGAAAAACTGATAGCTCAGCTTTCACCAGAAACCTGCTGGGGTTTCAGATGTTTGAGGCATTTCTCTCTATATTTGTTTCTGTTTGGGGGTTTGTGCTGCGCAGGAAATGTGAAAGGTGACAGAAGTCGAGTGGCTTTTTCTTACACCAGGTTTCTTACACCTATTGATTTTGAAATTTGCCTTACTTTGCTGTTTTAGTTTTGTTTTTTCTAAGTCACACTTTTGTAAAAATCTTAGGAATAAAATGTAAGCAGGCTGGAGACCTAAAGGCTTGGCAGTTTACAGCCATCGAACATTTCTGCTGCCTGTAAACCTTTCAAACGGCTGCTTGTTAGAGTAAGCTCTCATGCTCTGATTTATTTTGCTGAAACTGAAAGACAGCTTTACAGGCAGCAGGACACTTATCGATCTTATGTCAGTGCTTCGAAAATGTTTCAGTGTTGACGAATATAGGTCAGACGGAGCGACAACAAATCAGCAAATATTCTCAAGAACCACTGCATCTTTATACACTCTGCTTACAAAATAATTTACATCCCTTGAATATTTCCAGATTTTAAAGAGCTATATAAAGAGTTTGCCAAGCATTAACTTAATACCAAATTTAATGTCAATGAATCTATAAAAGGATGGAAAGCAGAAGGAAGTGAGCAGCGCATGACAATAGTCTAACAACAAAAATAGAGTGGCTCCAATAAGACAGCTTGAAATGCTATTTTTTTCTTTAATCCCAGTTTACATCTTGGGTCACACACACACGCAACCCTGTACCATTGTTATAGTGAAAAATGTCTTTGTGTCATGCTCCATTTACACTACTTGATCATACAACTGAATCTAATGGAGAATGAAAGGGTATCTTTGGCAGGTAGATGTTAAAACTCCTGATTTGAGGAGCTAACTGGACATAGCAGCTCAACGCATTTTTCACCTGCAGTGAAGACGAGCTGACAGCAGCAAGCAGAGGGTCTCCTCTTACGTTCCTTCTGCCTGTTTACAAAATGATGTTCAGCTAGCTGACTTCACACAGTGGCACATAAGCCTTTTATCATACTGTGTGAGAAGAGTCCATACAGACAGACATGCCAGAAGACTGGTAGAAGCANGCAGAGCCTTTAAACTGTAAATATGACATCCAGCATTGTCATAATGTGGGTTTGTGTGTGGGATCAACTGAATACAATTTGGAATAAGGTAGTAACATGACAAAATGTTGAAAAAGTGAAGCACTGTGAATGCTTTCTGGATGCACTGTATGATCTTTGTGTTCATTTGATCTAACTTCGCCAGCATGAGCATTTCTCTGAAGGAACACTGAAGCAGTGTGACCGTGTGACCGATCATCCTCCAGACTGGCAACAAAGAAGTGAAAACAGAGATAGAAATCTATTCAGAACAGTGACAGGGAGTATTAGTTCTTGCATGAATGGGGTCTTGGGCGAGTTCCTCCTTTTATCCTCAAACCCCCATCACTATCTCTTCTACATACGAACACAGCAAGCAGCCACCCTGACAAAGCTCATTATGCAGAAAACCCCCCAAAACATTTAAACATCTTATTTTTATTTTTAATAAATTATTAAAAATATTAAATGTATATATATAAAAAACATATGGTACGTTAACCCTGTTGAGGTTTGACAAATCTATGTGTGTTAGACTTTATACTAGAGGTAGTCAAAGGTTATTCCTAAATAAACAGTAGGAAATGTTTTTCAGCAAATGAGAGATGACTTTTTTTATGATGACCACTTCTATAAGAATGAACAATAACACTAAAGATATTTTCCCACACATTTGGAAAATATTGGTGTATAAAGTACTTAGGCTTTAGAAGAGCAACGTCATGTGGCAGCTTGCATCAGAAAACTCTAGAAGTGTTCATCTGTTAAGGCTGCCATTTTCTACATTTTTATGGTGTTCAGTTCTGATTAGACATAAGAAGGACTCCTAATTGGTTCATATACCAAACACAAACCATACGACACAACAAGGTGGTTTCTTTTTGGCTTCAAATTGCTTAATGGTAGTTCTGCTCAAAATAATAATAAAAAAAACTTAAACATCAAAGTGAATCTAATTTTCAGAAGTAATAGTTACTTTTGGAAAGAAGTGTTCATAAAAGGAGATTAAAAAACACAGGAAAAGCGACCGTGGGGAAATCCCATTGTATTAGAGAAACAAGGACAGAGATTCAAATGAAAGGCCAAAGCCCCCTTTTATGTGGTCTAATTCTTGCATGCTATATTTAATCCTTTATTAACTTTCTCATAGATTTATCTCAACACACACATATATAAATATAACCCAGAATGCCCTGTGCATGCACCCCCATAACGCCCCAGGCCTAATGCTTTGCCATATGTCCACCATGGAGGTTCTAGCAGCTCCGCTCTGCTTTGTTCTGAACACACACACACACACACACACACACACACACACACACACACACACACACACACACACACACACACACACACACATGATTCACACCTCCTTTAATATGTAAGGCTTACCCCTCAGTATCACTACAGTTATAAAGCACCCAAAACATTTTAAAAGATTGTGATAGCACTGTTTTCTTCAAACAATTAGTTTAGGTTTTGATTTAAAATAATCCAATGATCTAAAGTCAATATGACAGTTCAAAGTGTCACAGAAACTCTGGCAACAAGTTACTGATTAACTTTTCTCTAGCGGGTTGGAAGGCCTGTTTTATACAAAACAGCCATGAACATTTTAGTACAGAACAGAAATGTAAATATTAGACTTTTATGCCCCATCCCATCAAACATGAGCTAACTTGATGCCTTGATGTTAACAATTTTTGTCTGTGAAGAGAAATGGGAAAAAAATTAAATTATAAACAATCACCCAACTTAGTGCTGGTGTTGTTGAAGTGAAGCAGGCTCTGCTAGAGGCTTCAATTTAATTTAATTTCGTCAAGTGAAATAGGCTCATGAAACAGAAATCCCTTCAGGCAATGCTCAGACCTCCCAGCCTCTATTATGTTTGTAAATTCATCTTTCTGATTACAAATGGCTTAGTGTGATAGTTACTCAACTTTCACCAAGCGCACAAAAATTTCCGGAAACATATGGAGAGATTCAGAAGAACATTTACTTTCAGTTTTTTGCCAAATGGAAAGTCCGTTCCTATAACAGCACAAAGAAATGTCCTTCCTTCCTGTAACTGACCATGGTGACTCATCAAGTCACGCATTCCCAAATTTCATCACAAACGTCAAATCTCTTGATTGTTGTTATATTCTTTGTAACACATTTAATATTCTATTTCATACAATATTAAATAGTCTATATGTATTTCTTTTTAGGAATATCATAAAAATTTTGGACTGCTCCTATTTCTTTTCACCTTAGCTCAAGTGTTCATTCGCTGCTCTCTGCCAAGCAGTTGCTTTTTAATGACCTCTAGAGCCTGAAAAAAAAAATCAATTTTCCTAATGTACTTATGGGACACTGAAAGATCCTCAGCCTGGATTCAAATTGCATGAATTAAGGGGTACAGCAAGAAATACAGCAATTGAAACCTGTGGCTGCTTTTCTAAGGTGAACAGTTATCTATTTTATAGCATCTTTTTTTGAGTTCTTAAATTTAAAAAAAACTTTTTTTAATGAACATAAATCAATATGTGAAATGAAGGAAAACACTATCATTGTTTTGAAAAGGTGACTTGGAGCAGTAAGATAAAAGGTCTGTTTTTTCTTTAAGCTGCCTGCTGGTGGACAGCACAACCAGTCGATAAAACAGTAACAACTGGAGGCGTGACTCAGCATGGACCCCAAGGGAAACGAACCAAATCCACCCCTGCTTTGCTTTCGTGATGGAGACGTGTCAAGTAAAGTAGGTCAGGGGTGCCGTCACTCCAAACTATTACTGACACTCAGAAGAAAGGAAGGAACAGCTTCCTTAGCACTATTTACCCAGGACAGCCAACTCAGCTGATGCAACACAGAGGGAAGGAGGGAAACTGCTTTGCATGTGTTTGAGTCTGTGTGTATCCAAGCAAATAACTCCCAATAAGTAATCTAATGAAACATTCCCCAACAAGTTTCTTCAAAAAAATGAAAGAGGAACAGTAGCTAATCCTTTATCTGCTTGCTTTCTGTCGAGCTGCAAGTGGTCTACTTTACTTTGACTTAGTGAACATTATGACATAAGGAAGAAGATTAGATATGAGTGCAAAATATGTAGGACTATAACAAAAAAGCAATTGTTATTGCTTTACTGGTTAAAGCAATAACAATTGATCTTTTTTTTTTTACTGCTCATAGAATTAAACAGCAAAAAACAACTGCTATGTACGCCTGAGTGTCTCTAAGGCTTGCTTGTAAACAGGTTTTCAATGGGGGTTCAGAATAAGTGCAGCAAACCGAGAATTGTTTAACTTGAATATTTCTCTCTGAAAACAATCTACACTGCAGCAATATTTTCAAAGGTAACAACTACTGTACTTAATATGGGACATCTGGGAGCTTTTTATTACTTTTATCAGAAGAGGAATCAGTTCTGGCTGTATCTATGCTTATTGGCATGGCCTTTCTGAAGTTGTGTGGAGTCTGTAACTCAAGAAACTCAGGTTTGCAAATTAGGATCTGCTCTCTTTTGCAAAGTCCTGTCTTGTGATTTTTTGTGGGGATTGACTAAGATGATGTGCATTTGTCTGGATTAGATAATACTCTTACAGCTGCAGACATATTCCCTTGTCCTCTGCCAGGCTTTAGACTTCCAACATGGCAGCAAAACTCCCCAGTTGAATCTAATTGCAGCCACGCACCCCCTGCTGTCTAATGCGAGGATTAGTCTGCACATATTTGTTTCTATCCCTTCTTGAGGCTACCCCATCCTTTCCCTCTCTCCAACTCTCCTTTATGTCTCCTCCTCCTACTCCTCAACTCCACTGAGCCACACAGACTGGTGCGTTTATGGGCCTCTACAGCTTTTCTCTGTGGTCTGAGCGTCTCCTAGCCTGCTGACACATGCAAGGCACAAGCATTCAAGTGCGGCACAAAAACAGCCTCTAAACACCTCCATATCGTGTTGGGCCATAAACTCGTGACTACACACTGAAGCACATAAACCTGGGACGTGGCGCATGTTTGAGTGTTTTGCTGTTAAACAAGCACAGTGAAGTGCAAGGAGGCATTTGAGCTACTTGTGGATTGCCTTCGACTGCATGTAGAGGGTGGTATTGTTTGGTTAAAAAGAGAAAAATTGTGCTCTCTCATTTTTGGTTAAAAAAAAACCCAACAACAACAAATGGCTGATTTATGGCTGCCAGTATAATTTCAGGATGGAATCTGAAACAATGCTGTGATCTGACACAATGTAGAGGGCCCCATGGTTCTGATTCATCCACATCCAATGTATGTGTGTGTGTGTGGGGGGGGATTGGGGTGGAAACGCAAGTCTGGATAAGAATTTCAACATGGTCTTTTGGGGTTTATTTGTTTAACAGAACTTCTGCCGTCTTTCAGTTTAAAAACGAAGACAGAAATGTCTTGCAACACTGCACACTTTCCAAAAGCACATTCGTTGGCCCCCGTTTAGCGCATGAATGTGTCTCTGAGGTTAACCACGTTCAGCTCCGAGCTCACTCAGCTCTCTGACCAGGACAGTGAGAGGCCATGTCACTTATCTGAGGAATTTGCTCCAACCATCTCCTCTTCATAAACACTCCCCTGTGGAGTATGTTTCTCCCTTCTAGTTCTGCCTTTCCTCTTACACACATCCCTGTAAATCTTCAAGCTGTGCGGTCAGTTTGCTTTAGAAACAGCTGAAACCAAAACCCAAACAAGAGCGCACACAACTAAAACAAAATCCATCACGTGAAATTTACACAGCCAACCATTCTACTTAAACTTTAATTAAACTGCAAATGTTCTGCTTCTTTTCTTTTTGTGTGGAAAGGACTTCTAACAGTGTTGTATCAAATGATACATTTCTATGCAGAATATTCTGTTTTGTATTCTTTTGTGTCCAAAAGTTCACTTTCAACAGTCTTTTAATGTTGCTCAGTAACCTTTGTGTCACTTTTAGTTTGGAACATTAAAGCTCTGACAAAATGGCATATCTTCAAGGACATTTTAATTTGTAACCATTTTATTACCTTTTAGCAATCTGGCAATTACATGATTGCATCAACAGTGCTCATTGGGCGACAGGCAGCTTGGAAAGCATGGAAAAAATATGCATGTCAAGAAAGTTATTTTAATCTAATTTTAGGTTGGATAGGAAAAGGACAAATTGCACACAGCATTGTGTGGAGATTTTCTTTTCTTTAGTGTCCACTAACGCTGTGTTCTTTTGTTTGTTTGCTTGCTTGCTTGTTCTTTGCAGAAACATGCCAAAAGCACTGTCAGATATTTGGGTGAAGAATTTTTAATTACTAAAATTAGAACAAAGGACACAACATACCAATCTGGGTTGCCCAGTCTCTCGTCTGCTCAGTTAGCCCAATCTTCCCATTGTTGTGTCGCCTACATGCACCTCTGCATTCCTTCATCAATCCTGACAACACTACTGATATCCCATCTTTAACGTGTCTGTCTTTATATGAAATCCTGTTGGTTTGCTAGCTTTAATTCTCCTCCTCGCAGTTTTTAATCATACTTACCCATTATGCTTCTGACATTGTGTTGACCATTTGGCTGTGCTCTCCTGTTGGAAGCTGTGGTGAATAAATTGTGTTGATGATCGTTAATAATTCACTTTTTCACATTTTTATCTTAAAGTCCCAGAAAAGTCATTAAGATAAATAACTGCAGCATTCATAGTTCTTAAAAATATGTTGCTCTGATGTGTAAAAAATGTCTTCAGGATTGACATAAACCAACAATGGTTTTAAAAAATATGGAACATATGCCTGTACATGCAGCAAACATATCTCCATCTGATAAAATGCAGACAGACGTGTCCACAGAGTAAAACTGCGTTTTCTGTCAGAATGGAATTCCAGAGCTTCCGACTGATCCCTACGATGAGGAGAATGTAGGAAAGTGACGACAGAGATAAGAATGGTAACTGGAGAATGTGATCTGGAGCACGTAGGTGTGTGTCTTTGAAGTAAATCAGTGGTGCCCAAGTCCGGTCCTCGAAACGAAGCTGAAAGACTGGTGGTGAGAGAAACCAGCTTTTTGATTCAGGTGTGCTGGAGAAGGGATTCCTCTAAAAGTTGCAGGATGATAGCTCTTTAGGACTGGACCTGGGCACACCTGATGTCAATAAAATATATTTAAGTATTTACTGTATACCTGTGTACCTTCCAGTCTGAGCAGATTGGACATTAGAGAAAGGAAGTTTGATGTAAATAAATGCATGTTCAGTCTCATTTTACTTTTGATCAAGATGACTGATCACAGTTTTTGCTCTGTGCTGACGTAATCTGGTTATTTATCTACTGTGAGTAAGTTTAACCCTGTGTGTGAGTCTGCAGTTTTTAGGAGGGTAATGCAACATGCAGGTCTCACCAGCGAGATGGACTCTCTGACTCCATTTATGCACTTGTTCAGGTGTGTACATGTTAAGCCTGCACAGTACATGTTAAGAGCTATTGTTTTCACTTCAGCCAGTCAAGAATCATAGAAATGTTTGCAATCATGGCCACATTTAATCATTGACATCGATGGTGTCTGACAAGATCAGTTATTTATGATCCATGTCACACTAAACAGCCTGAATTATGTTGTTATTCCATTGTTTTTCTCACTAACAAAGTCTAATAAATGTGGAGATTTAGAATGCAATAAGCTGAAAGTTCTGGATTTAATTTAGCAGCTTACATTTTTCAGTGATTTCCCCACCACCAACTCTCCCTGAAGAGATTTTTGTCAACACTTTCACATGTTATGATCCCACTCCACTAAAAGCTGCAGTGTATGTGTGCATAATTATGTGGCAGGGTCTGTAACAAAAATTGTGGTAGGTCAATCTATGTTACAATTGACTGTAAGAGTCAATTAGTGGCTAATTTATTGGTATTAGCAAACAGTTTAATAATACAAAAATAATTATTTTGTTTTTGTTGTTAAAATTATTGTTTCATTTAAATATACAAACACATATTAAACGCATAGACTACAGAAATGTGAATTTCTAATGCAGATTCTGGTATTTTGGGCTTCCTGCATGCTGTAATTTTCAATATTAAGACATAGTGGTTGGATCAGCTTCAATCACTCGTGGTCTGACTGAGATGTCCTGCTGTTGAGTGAAACTGCAAACTTCACAGTGCAACTTCAAAATATCAGAGGATGTCAAATATCTCATCTCCATAAGTTTACCATCTATTTATATAGACAATAAATATATTTGTAATTTCCCTTATTTCTAATCTCAAATGCCATTTTACAAGTAATAATAACAAATCCTTTGTGTCCTTTAAATAAAACAACTGCACTGAAAGACAAGCGAAAACACATATCAGTAATTTATTTCACTTGGCAAGTTTGTCCACAGAACAAAATAAAAGGAATTTGACCTTTTCAGACACATTGTTGTTGCTAAACACAATCTAAACACAATTTCATGCAATTCTGTGCAGTTATTTCTTCCTTAGTGGAAACTGAAACGTTTTGGTTTTGTTTATAATTTACAGATTCAGATGCAGTTATGCTTAAGATACCCAATAGCAAGAAATCTAGCAGTTCTGCACTGAAGGTAAAAACTGTGACTATGGAGGGAAAAGTGTTACATTGTTCCTTTTTTTGCATAGCAGGGTTTCTGTCATTTAGTTCTATATTCAGAAATGTTTAACCTCTATGTGTTGCTTTTTACAGCCACCGGTTTTAATGGAAACTGAATTTTTAAATACTCTATAAGCAAAGAAAACTTTGGCCACCTGTTTGAAAAGCAGGAGCAATAATGTGAAAACAGAAAAACTTTCACAAATGAAAGGATGTTGGCACAGTAACGCAAATATATTTAGCTATTTTCTTTTTAGTTTATTTTGAGATTGATTTGAAAACAAAAGAGTAAAAGAAACAAACAAAAAAAAATAACATGCATAAGAAATCTAGATTTCAGTCTAGTTGCAGATCAGTTTTATGTTCAAAATGGAATAGGAAGAAGCATAAACCTATAAAAATCCTACCCTAGTACCTCAAAATCAAACCTGTCATGGTCTCATTTTGAAAGACTCGTTAGTAGCCATTAGGCACCTGTGCTTAGGCGCTAAACATTGGTCTTTAGCTTGCCTTTCCTTTCCCCTTAAGGTGTCTTTCACCTCATTAGGATGCTCTTCAAGATGTTTCATTTATTCCACTCAGCTCCTCTAGACTAGCAGCAGCAATTAGCCAACACCTGATGGAACTAGTTGTCGCTGAGCTCATCATACCAACTGCTTCTCAGTCCAACACACCTAGAGCGGTAGTAAGCACCATCAATGGACAGCATGGAAAAGCTGTCATAATGTGCAGAAGGGAAAGTGTCAGAAAGAGTAGAAGCTTCTTAAAGAGACAGGGGCAAATTACAAGGCGTCAGAGAGCTATATGTCATTTAAGTTAAGATAACATTTTCATAACTTCAGGTAACAGAATTACTTGATTGTGCAATAAAATATATGCAAAGAAAATACATTCTCCATGCTGCTTTTTCAGTACTTAGTGATTTGAAATAATCCTGCTTATTGGCCATTCTATTCAATATACCCTAACCATAGTCTCAGTCTTTGAGCAGTACAATTACTTTGTTGTCAAAAGTGAAGCATACTTCAGTGCTGTGCACGTTCTACACCTTAAACCAGAATTTAAAAAATGTTTAACAACGGTTATTTTTGAAGCATAGGCATAATACCCTTTGAAGGCACAGGTGTTCCACTTTATGCCGCAGTAATAGCTCCATATGCTTGTAGTAGGACTGAAGAGGCCCTTGGCAGACCCTGAGGGGTTCTAGACATGCAGGCCTCCTGCTGTCTCCCTGTAAAAACACAAGGAATACTCGGCTTTATTCTGTTATCATCCAGTCTGGTTTTAATTTAAACTGGGCCTCTTTGGATCCTGGCCAGGTAAAAGGTTCCCACTGAGAAGATATCGATCTCTCTCTCTCTCTTTCTCCCCTTCAATCATTCTGACCTCTCTTGCCCCATAATGTAAAATGCAATCTTCTTTGCAGTAACAGGGTATGACAAGAAGAGATACAACCTCGTCCTTGGGAAATATCATCATCAATCTGCCACCTTTACTGTGCACATTCTTCCGTCTACCTATGCTGACTCGTCCAGTTGTTTCCAGTTTCTCTCTCTTTATTGCTATAAGCTTCCAGCAAAAGAGATAGTGAAATTATGGCTCTTGTGCAGGCGATACATTTGATTTACTGATTGATTTTGTCCTTAATGGCCTTCCTCTTCTTACAACATTTATTCTTGGGTGTTTGACGCAGCTAAAGATAAAGCATCCCATGCTCTAAGTGATGGCTGGGGTTTCTATTAACCATGCACCATTTTTAAATTCTCCACTTGTTTTAGGAAGGGTTGCTTGTTTACGAGAAAAATTGTGACACAATTATTTGGGCTAATGTTAAAATTATAATAATTGTGACTAAGCATGGAAACCCATTGATTTTTATTTTACTTTTAGACAAAAATAAAAGCATAATTATTAAATTTTATTTTTTTTTTATTTTTTGTTATCAAAACAATTTAAAGGCAAAGTCAAAACTGGAACACCAGCTTTAGTCATTTTAAAACCAAAAAAATATTTTCAGAGCATCATGATTGGAGACATACTAGAATTTGAGGCATTGCTTGACTTTACAAAACAACATTAAAAACAAATGACGCAGTGAGCTACACTGCTCATCTCCAGATGAGCTCCACATTCCATTATTCACATGCAAAAGATGTTGCATCGACAAGTGTGGCTAACTTAACATTTCTGGAGGCAAATTATACCTTTTACAAAACAATGGCCATCTTTTGTTGGGATTTGGGGGTTTTGTTTTTAAATTCTACGATCACACATTTTTAATTTGGGTGCAAAAATCCATATTTCACTCAGATATTATACTGGTCTTCCACAAACTTCTACTCTCACACTGTTTAAATTATTCTCCCATTGGAACTTTCTCTGTTTGTGGATAAACCTGCGATGTTAGCTCTGTTCTCTCTGGTCACTGATCTCTCTGAGAGCAGCAGGCTCCAAAATAAGGCAGTAATATCAAGGTCATACCTTCATATGAATAACTGAAAGTGTTAGCAGTCAGAGTTATTGCCTCAATCCAAGGGAGAGCAAAAAAAAATCGTCCATCCAACTGGAAAAAGCCAAAGTGTGAGGTGTAGAAGTCTGACAGAAGCAGAAGACATCTGGGTCACTAACAGAATATTTCCAAGCCCACATGAATCCCCTTTTTCTCCCCCAAGTAGATAGCAAGGTTTAAAGTAAGAGAAGTGTAACTTTTAAAAGTGAAAATAAGGATAAATGTAAGCTCATACTTAGAAAAACTCCTGCATAAGGAGGTTTACTGTAGGAGAACAATAGAAAACAGAGAAAGCACTTGGGAAAGGCTAAAAGCAGACCGGTTCTCCACATACAGATCTGATGGGATCTCAGTGCCTTTGTGGGAGGAAATCCAAATCCACACGGCCCAAAAGATCTACTGCTGACATCCTGGTTTCAGACTCTGCTAGTGTTTGCCAAAGGTCCAGCAGCATTGTTACTCTTCATACTTGCTTCATGCATAATGAACCGTCACTCTTTAACTTTTTTAATTTTCAGTTATCATGATGCAGACCATGCTGTCTCTCCTGCAGTCATGTGATAGCCACAGGGTTAAATGTACAAAGATCAGCTGGAACATATTTATATGTACAGGATAGCACATATAGAAATATGCAACAAAAGAAAATCCTCAATGGCGCAGTATATTATCACAAGAAACTTTAGACTTCCTTAGTAGTCAGTGGATAATGAGAAGCAAATGCTAAGAAACCATGACCCATCTGAAAAAAAAAAGAAATAAATACCTTAAGGCATTTCTTAATGTTGTCATATGCTTTTTTTTTAAACCCTGCATTATACTAAAATTAACTATCTTTCCATAAACATAACAAAAACTTATTGCAGGTTACTGTAAAAAATTGAGAATTAAAAAACTATACATTTTAATGTGCACAATAACTAAAAATATGTAATATATTAGATATATTTTCCACTAAAGTGGTTTGTAAACTATGCTGAAAAACTGTAATGGATCAGCTTTTCTGTACATGGAGTTAAAAGATTAACATAGTAAAGCATATTTCATTTAAATTCTCTTTAAGTGATTTATTTTTAATTCAGGGGTTGATTCAGATGTTAATTTAATTATTCTAAATCTAAAATCTATTAATTTCCAACAATTCTATATGTGCCTTCTGAAAGCGTATAAATTATGAACTTATATTCACTTTTTTCATGTTGAGGCAAAAATGAAACAATGAACAATTTTGTATTCATTTCTTTCCTCTGAAGGGAAAAACATGGTTTTGTTTTATATAGTGCTTGGCTTTGTTTTCAATAAAAACTTCGAAAGAAAGGGAAAAAAGTGATCAAAAAGAAGAGCCCCAGATATGTCGCATGTGAAAAAGGTCCCTTTGGGCTGTTTCTTTCAGCGTTATCTCTTATCAGCAACCATCTGTAGAAGAGTGTGGGTGTTGGGTCACAAGGAAGCGAGCAAACACCTCACAGGACTCTCGGTGTAAAGCAAATACAGAGCAACATCTGAAGCCAAGACTGAATGAAAATGGCAAGGTTACACATGGAAATTAAACTGAGATGCTAACATTTTGGTTCTTACCCTTTAAAAACTCTGAATTAGAACAAGTGATTTAAAAACCGTCAGTGTGCGACACTTTGGATAAAAGACAAATATATGCCACATTTTAACTTTAAAAGAAGCAAGAGATTCAGTTTTGGGGTGATGAACCTGGCACTGCTACATGGTAATCCTCAGAGGAAGCAGATAGATGGATAGAGACACAATAATCTTTTTGGGGGCAGAGGACAAAATCTTAGATTTAGGAAATTGCCAGAGTACATTCTGGCCTCCAGCTTGATCCCCTACGGTCTGACAGAACAGCAGACGTGGGTATTAGAAGATCTCCGGCAGATAGGCATTTGAATAGAGGTCCTCTGAGGTCATATTTCTATTTAGTTATTTTTGACCAAAAGGTAATAGAAAAAAATCAATTACCATAGAATAGACTTCTGGAGATATTCTCTTTCTCCATATGAAATATCACAACCCTCTTCATTTCATAAAATATGTTAATTATCAACATATGAAGTTTCTGTCACTTTATTACATCAGAACTTGATATTTTCTGGTCAGGATTGTTAAACTTTGGAATCCACTCTTTGACCCCAAAGTGGTAAAAGAGCTCCCCCCTGTGGTTATACAATATAACTCAGCAGCCCTAACAGTAGATTGCTATTAAAGGGGAGTGTTATGTAAAATCGACTCTTGTATTACTCTATAATGCTATTCCCTCATTAAAAAACATACCTGGAGTATTCCGTCATGCATGTTTGAGAAGTCATTAAATCTCCCGTGGCAGCCATTCGGACAGAGTGCCTAGCTTACTCTCGCAAAGTGCCGCCTTTTCCACAAGGCTACACTTCAGCTCTAAAGTCTCCAGCCGAGCTTCCGCCTCGCAGAGCATTTCTCCCCTCCTGTCCCACTCAGCGCCACCAGACTAGCGCCAGCAGCCATTATGTCACAAAACACTTGGCAGAACTGCACTGTAGTTTATCACGCTAGAACATGCTAAAGGCTGAGTGCAATAAAGTTTAAGAGCTAGAGATAGAGGCCAATTTTAAGCAATTAAATTTATTTTAAGCTATATTTGATATACATTTTTATATATGAAAACAGTTACTGGAAAATACATACTACTTCCTCCCCCTCATTTATAAAAATCTCTAAGACAGTAACATTTTTTTTGTCTTTATTGTTCTATAAGTCTTTTGTAGTATATTTGAACCTAATGCTTAAAGTATCTGTAGTTTTACATTTGGATTTTACCAGATGTAATTTAATGTTTTACATTTGTCATTTGAAGAACATTTTTCAGTATTTTACAGTTTTTTTTTCTCCCCACTGTTAAGACATTTCATCCTAGTTGTCTATTATATTTACGTCAGCATTTCCTGGTATTTTAGTCTTGTTCCTTTGATTCTGATCTCTGTGAAGCATATTGTATAACATATGTAAGGATTCTACATATGTAGAGCTGGTTAAGTGAAGCTTTTCACTAGATTATTTTGAAATCATTGAATAAAAAACTTAAGACAAAACATGTCATTTATCTGACATAAAAGCAGCAGACCAGCTGGGGGCAACATTTGTACTGAAGACAAACACACTCAAGAACTGTTGGAATCTTTTACAGCAAAACATGTTTTTACAGATGTTACTCCAAACACAATGACAAACAGCTGGGACGAAATATTGCAAAGTGCTGTAGAGACTGTAATGTATTAACAAAGGTGGAAAAAAACTATCCGAGTGTCGCTATCAGGTTTGTTTATATCTCTCCAGGACAGAAAGGTGGTGGTGAGGGGGGTGTTAGAAAAAACATCTTTATGATCTTCTTTCCTACAAGAAGGATTGAAATCATTTTTACGATAAGTTCATCCTTTCTGCCACTGTTGCAGCTGTTTCCGTTAGCAAAGTTACCGACTGTATTCATAGCTGATATGTTGCAGAGGTCTGTGACATGGCGTTATAAATGAAAGTGTTGTTGAAGGGCACAAATTGGTGGCTGATGATCTTGATTGCCTCCTGAGCAGCTGATCCTATACAGCACAATGACAAAATATGTTAGCTGACATCACAGAGGAGTTCAACTGTATTGGTTATAGAGATATAATTTGTGAACGCTTCAGGGAAGAATTTACCTCCTAAAAATGCGGAAACTGTGTGGGGCTCCGCTGCGCCGTATCGACAACTGCAGGGGTTAAATTATGACTAATTAGTGTCAACTCTGATGGCTACGTTGAGCAGCCAGTGAAGCAGCGATTAGCACTTACAACTCATGGATGTAGTCATCTTTTATGTTGACATTGAGGTTGTACTCTTGCAGCAGGCTGTTCACACACAGCTTCAACTTGCTGATGTCTTCCTCCACCTGGTAGTTATACACTCCTTTCATAAGAAAAAAAAATAAAACAAAACATAGAAATGAAAAAGGAGACAGAATGTTGTAACATTTCAAAAGTAGAAAAAAAGAATATATTTCATACCTGGGTAGCGAGAGTGCAGCTGACAGAAGCGATCAACAGCACGGAGCATGAGGTAGAAGACCATCTCGCTGTCTGGACTGTCCATGCAAGAAGCTGAGAAAAGATTTTGATATATACTAATCATTTACTTTCACTTTACTAGTGAAGCAAAAGGTTCAAGAAACGGTTTCAACACAAATTATATAACAATACATTTCTCTCAGACTTACTTATTTCATCCTTATTCACTGAATCGACGTGATATTCTTCAGCCAAAGACCGGCAGCACACAACACGCAAGAAGGCTGCATTTTTACCTATGCACCAAAACAAATGCCTCCAGTTAGAAAACTAATTTTTCTGCAGGTGCAGCAGTCACAGCTAAGCTATTTTGACGGATCAGGACTGAATCGAGTGCAGATAATTTCAGATATCCAGAAAGAGCTAACACAACAAAAAGACATCAAGTAAATTGCAAAAGAAACTGAAAAAATGTTTTAAAAATGTTCTCAGTGCGACTGTTAACTGTAAAGAATATTATTAGTAATTGGATCTACTAAAGTTGCTGTGAAGGCTGCATTAATATGAGCAGAAAAATACATTTCATTTCAAATGCTGAGTACAGAGTACTTACAGAACAGCTTGATGTCTCTTTCAGAAATGCTCTCTGCTGGCTGTTAAAAAAGGGGGAAAAAACAGCAGCTAACAATGTTTTGTACCAATTGAAGCAAATATTTTAAAATAAAATATGATCCACATAAATTGAAATTGTTTGGATTAATATATAAGGCTTACGCATGTATTTGACACATGAAGATAACTGTTTAGTTAAGTACTTGCAGGAAACATGTTCCTACACAACATTTCTGATGTACCAGCAGTTAGCATTTGATAAAAGGAACAGCATAAAGATTATTGAAATCTTCACAGACACGCTAATGCATGTTCACTTAAGGATTGAAGGATTTAAGGATTGTGTTAAACACAATCTTTAAAAGTATTGTGTTTAACTTTTAAGGATTTAACTTTTAATCCTTAAAAGTTAAACACAATACTCCTGCACAGTTTGGACTTATGACTGACCTTTCCAACAGACTGTAGTAGACTTTCAACATGCGTAGCAACAGCTCCTGCATCCTGCAGGGCCTTTTCCCTGTAACTGAGATAAAATAAACAAAATAAAGTTTAGCCACTTGGCAAAACTTGATTCATGATCAGTAAGTCCTTTCTCACAGCTGGAGTCCAAATGTTCCACAACTTACATGTTTTGGAGATTGATAAACTTCTGAGAGTCTGCTATCATGTCTGGGATGGAGCCTCGTACAGGAAGGTTTCCACTGCCTTCACTGTGAACAAACTCTTTCACAGCTCGCAGCATCACCCAGAAGGATGGAGACTAAACAAACAGGAAGAAACAAATTAAAATGCAATTCAGTTGTAATGCAAACATATATTTGTTGTGCCCTTTAACAACACTTTCATTTACCTGTGCTGTGATGTTGTTACATTGTCCACTACTGAAGAGATCTTCAACAGCACTTGGAATCTGCAGAAACCAGAGATATTATGAAATAAAGGAGATCCAATCACCGATTGGATCTACTAAATAGAAGATAGGGTCTGATACCTTCGTTGGATTTAACGCAGTGTTGACATTCTTAATAGCTTCGTCGAAGTTTTCTTCATCTTCTGGAACACCGTTCAGATTCTTCAAGATCCCTTAAAATGTAAACATAAATCTTATTAAACAAGTATAAATCTCAGTCAGTTGATTAATAGGCAACAAAAACAATCCAGGGGTCCACAGATACCTTCCCGAATCATTTGTCTGAAGGATTCCTTCTCCTTGTAATTTTTTGGTGGCTGACCATCATGCTGCAACCACAAACACCACAAGCGTATCAGATAGAAAACAAAACACCTTCAAAATAAACACTGAGCCTCCAGGAAAAGATAACAGAACTAAGTTCCACACCTCACTGAGCCACCTATCCAGATATTTAGCTACAATGATAATCCATGGGGTGTGACTGTGATCCTACAAATAAAACACAGAGAAAAGGGGCAATTGATAGTCATAAAAAGAACAAAAATAACTTAAAGGGCTCTTCATGTGAAAGCTAACTTCAAATCAACACCTTCTTTTCCATGCTTGTGAGGTCATAGGAGTTTATGTGGTTCTTAAACTCGTCAAAAGGTTGATCTAATCTGAGATCCTCCAATGCGTTGTCTGGATGAGATTCAATGACTAAAAAGAGAGGCAGCAAAGTAATAGTTTACAAATACAGAAGCAAATTAACTACACACATGATCACGTATATGTGCACGGGTAGGATGTTAATGTAGAATCATTAATCAAAATATTCTTATTGATTGTTATTGTGAAATAACAGAAAGTTCTAAGATAACGAACCCTGTCTCTTACCTGTGTGCTCCTGCACTACTAGCCTCATGTAGCCTATCAGGCCATAGGTTTTACAAACTAGATAAGGTACAGAGGCACTCCACAGAACAGAGCCGAGCCTTAAACATGTGCTGTTGACACAAGAGAGAGAGAGAGAAAAAATGAGGGTTGGCAGGAAAAAACAAAAAACAAAAACATGCCATGCCACTCAGGCTCTTTTGCCAAGCTAGCTGGATAACATCTTGTACCTTTCTGGCAACTGGACTCCAATGACTATTGTAAATCTGTGAAAAAACTCCGGATCATTGTCCAGAAGCTTGTCTGGGCTCTGTAGGGATAGAAAATCCAAGCAAGAGTAATATATTATTGTACATACACAGCATATTTTTAAATCTTTTATCATAATCTTGCTCTTTCATCCATGTAAGAATATTCTTCCAAAACATGTCTGCAGTTTTGCAACATCAACAATTTAAACACATTGTGCTTTTCCGAATTTCACATTTTAAGTTTTTGGAAGTTGTCAAAATGAAAGGAATTCACACCTCCTCGACAAAGTTTCCCGACACGTCGCTGTTCAATTCTTGCAGTAGCTCGGTGGCAGCTTGTGCTCTATTCTGCAACACCAAAACACCACTCAGCCTCAAACTTCACTTAATTTTTCCCCATTAACCATAACATCACGACCTGATGCATCAGAACGAATATGTGCAGAGATACACAGACAATTTGTAGAAACTGTGACAACAAGAATTTAAATCTTGACAACCTTTCCAATGCTGTTGCTGCTAAGGAAAAAGCTGCAAGACAAAATAACATAGATAGTTATTTAAACTGTACAAGGGAAAGAATTCTCATATCTGTAATTAGACATTTCAGCTCAGCTGTTAATAATAACAAACTCTTACTTATTGCCTACGTCTTCCCCAGCAACTGTATGTCCATCTACAATGGTGAAAGCTCCAATCCCTGTCAAATAATTTCACCCAATCAGACAAATGTTTTTGTCTCCATTAGCAGCACCCATCATAAACATAATCTGCTTACCTGGAAGCACCAGATTCTTCAGGATCTCTGTTCCAGTGGCTGTGGCATTGATGAGACATACATGTGCGTTCTCCAGAGCTTCCTGTCCATGGTCACCCCACAGACTGATGGTGGAAGACACAACAAGGACATGTGATTTCATTTTACTGTACAACACCAATCATGTCCAGCCGATGCACCTGGCAAAAACAACTGTGATATCATCTCTTGTTCTATTCATATTTATTTTAAACCATTACATCAGTATTTAGAGGTTGGAAAGCGGAAACAAATGGTAGAAGAAACGCTGTTTTCTCTGATTGAAACCAAAGTCAAAGCCGACATTTATCCCATCAACCTCAAAGCCAACGATGCTGATAGAAAATAAAGCAAAGCAAGCTAATGCTAACACGGAACCTCAACGTGTCTAACGACGTGTTCCGATACCTCCGAGAATAACTATCCGTGACATATACCTACACAAAGCCCTGTTTCTTAGTGAATACCAAGAAGCATATAAAACTTACCGCAGCTGTCTGTCGTATTTTTGCTCTTTGGAGCCTTTGGTGGCTGCCATAATAGCTTTAAAATGACTTACGTTGATGGCTCTAGTTTTACTTCCGCGACGTCAGATTCGACACGAATGTGGCGGCGCGATGATCCGCATGCGCACTTTCGACAAAAGACATACTGGAACAGATAAATGAGAAGCACACTTTTAAAATAATATATATTTTTATGTTTGGACTGTATTTTATTTTAACTTGGGTTGGGTGAAGGTTGAAAGACGAGTACATATTGTGGAAAGCATCAAACCATAGACAAAATAAATATTGCACAAAAGTGTATTAAATATGTTTTATATAATTTTGTGCGATTTTTATGGTGAATCCAGGGAAGTTTTATAGCTTAGTTTTTTTTAACAATTAGATGGCCAATTTGTCCAACTTCCTACTCGATTCTGATTATATTTTTATTTTTTTTCTTTCCTTCCTACATTTTGAATGAAATATCAACTGGTACACATGCGTTTAAAGTTTTGATGTAATTACTGTATATTGTTTTCAGTTTGACAACTGTCTTTCCCTTTCAATCAATTTTTATATATATTTTTTTTTTGCATTTTGTTCGACAATATATCTTAATTCAACGTGAGAATATTTAAAATAGGGAAATTGACAAATGAAAGTGGTCCAACATTTAAGTGGACAAAAAGTAACACCTTAATAATAGGCATTGATTTCGGGTCAGAATTGAAATATATGGCCCAAATGCATTAATAGAAAATTGGTTTGATGTACGATTTTCAAAAGATTGCATTATTTACCTCATACATCTGATGACAACCTTTGTAAAGGGTCCCTTCATGGGCCCTGGATGTGTTGAGCAATTTGAACTTCCCTGTATGCTGACAAGTAAATGGTGCCCACATATTGTGTATGTGAGCAAATCATACTAGTGTCAACATTTATAGAACATAACGAGCAAAAACAGCCCCAAAGTTTTAATTTGTAAAGTTATTTGCAGCAAATTAAAACTTAGCACCAAATCTTTATTCGTGTTTTACTTAAAATCAAACTTTTATACTTCTGAAATGTATTTGTTTTGAATTTACTTTTGACCTTTTAGCCTTATTAAAGCCCTTCCAGGAAGAAATCCTGTAACCCAGAAAACCTGTTTTTCATCTAATTTGTTTTCTACTTTTCCTATCAAATAACTGACAGTACACGAAAAGAAAGAAGTAGCCTATTATTTCAGGATTCATTACATTTTACTTGTCAGTTATCAATAATCGGGATACATTTGTATAAAAATTGTCACGCTGTCTTGAATTATAATCTCTACGTTTGTCCCTAAATGGATAAGTTGTTTTGCTTTTGTGAGCGCGAGGGGGGCGTGTCTCAGCGGGAGTAATCGTCCGTCCCCCTTAATAAACTTCATCAATAGCTGCACCGGCTGATCTCTGTGGCCGTCATTAAGTGTGACTAAAGCCGCAAACAAGGACAATGACAGGACACCACTGGGGATACGGAAAAGAGGACGGTAAAAAAAGAAAAAGTTCTTAATCAGACTCTCTATAACATATTTAATGATTTCAGCGTGATAAATAGTTTCTTAGCTGCACAAACGGATCCTGCTCTGCTTCTCCGGAAGGATGCCTGCAAAGACGGCTGTTAAACCGGGATTAACCCGGTGCTTTAAAGGGTGACCGCTGTCACTTTAACTTGAGAATCTGCTGTTGAGTTTGCCCTGGACTTCTGAGAGGAGAAACAACCAATAAATAATGCTTTCTGACTGTTTTAGTCTTTACTCATTTGTTTTGCACATAAGTCTGATGTTGAAATGTAAAATTTCTAGGGTAGATTTTGAGGTATGGGCTTTATTTTGTCAAGGGGACAAAATAAAAGCCATTTTATTTTTGATCTTAGCATGTGCAGGGAGTTGAATTTATTTTATGCCTTAAATGAATTGAAGCTGTTGTAAAAATATGGGTTTTATTCCCCCCTCCTGTAATTTAAAGGTCCTTCAGAATGGCACACACAGTACCCAGTTGCCAAAGGAAACCGCCAGTCTCCCATTGACATCATTCCTGATGAGGCTAGACATGACAGCAGCCTGGGTCCTATTTTCCTGAAGTATGACCAGTGTACATCTCTTAACATCGCTAACAATGGGCACTCTGTAGTTGTGGAGTTTAATGACTCTGATGACCGCTCAGGTGAGAATAATCTGTTTGTTGACATTCTTATTTTCCTCTGCAGGTTTTGTCAGAATTTTTTGCCCCTGAAATTGTCAGGGACAATGTTAAAAGATCACCTTGCAGCTTTTAATGGTGGTCATAGTTCAGAGATAATGTCACTCTCTTATCTGCTGATGCAAACATTCTGTTAAAATCTGTGCTGAAAGCAAAGGACAACAAGTTTTGGAAAGTGCAAACCAGGTGTATTACTGACCATAATAAAAGGCTGAAAATGAACCTCTGATTATGAGGAAGGAAAGTGCAGCCAACACTTTATGAAGATCTGTCTGCTGGACAAAAGATATAATAACCTGTTGGCGATCTCAGTGGTTATTATGACAATGCTTGTTTTTAAGACTGGGTCGATGCGTGATGGCCACCCTGGAGTCATCATGAATGATAAGCACAGAAGCGTGGGCAGTTCCACGCAGAATTTCCATAAGGCAAGCAAATGTAGGGAAATAACAGATTAAAGAAACGACCGGCAAAGAAACACAAGCAGTACTGAGTCTTCTCCAATGTTTCCCAAACTCTTCAAATTGCTTGCAAGTTGCTTTGGGATGTGAAGTGTGATTTTGGGAAATTACCTATCGGGGAAAAGGAAAATAATTCAGACAAATTGCAAAAGTTGCATTTCAGTATTGGGACACAACTATAGCACACGTAACCACTTGCAAAACGCATGAAATTGGTGCCAATTGAATGAATTTATCGAGATCTTTAATGGATAAAACATTATTACAGGTGACAAGTAAAAATTGTAATGAGTAAATTCATAAAAAATAAAAAATCAGGCTTCTTTTTTTTTTTTTTTGTTTTTTTCCTTGGATCACGTTTAGCTTCATGTATGAACAATTATCAAAACTTTTTTTATTTTTCACATTGTGGGAGAACATATTGAGGCACATGCCTTTTTATATTTACCTTAACCAGACCTTACCTTTCTCACAAGAGCTTTTTGATGAACCCTTTATTTTTTTTAGGTTCTACTAAATAATTTTTAAACTGATTCAGATTGTTTGGCTTGTTGTTGATTTTTGCACTCAAAACACGGAAAGTTGTTGTCTTTGGGAAACTAACCAGAACAGTCACAATGTTTTCATCTGTGCTAAGTAGAAAGTTCTCAAAACTCTAGGTGGTAGTGTTAATAAATTCAGTAATAACTACTTTAGCTTTCCTTACATTTAAAGACAGTTATTAGTTTTCATGTGCCAAAGTGTAAGTTGTTTCATGTGAATACTTTGTAATTTGTGTTGCCTATGGAATCTGCCACAGTCAAATCATAAGCAAATTAAAAAAATTAATGTACGTTCAAACGAGGTAAACAAGAATGGGCTGATTGTGATGGACTTTAATAACAGTCCTTCCTGATTGTGGTCTCTGAAGTTCAGAATTCAACAGCACAATGTGTTTTCTGATGAAGTGCACCCAAAGGGATTGAGCCGGCTTTTAGCGTCAAGGAATTAGGTCCCAATGCGAAGATGCCTCTGTGTTTGTTCAAAATATGGCTTATTTGCTTTAAAAATATCAATCTGCAGTAGTACAGAACAGTGTAACAAATCACAATTGTAAATGTGCAAGATAATGTTTGCAAAGGACTGCCACAGTGTAATATTTTGTGAACTCTAATATTTCAGCTGCCATGATTTCAAACTCTTCTCAGTTGGTAATATTTTTAATGGTTCTCTTATTGTTCAGGTCGGATATAGATGTTTGTGACTGAGGTGCCCAAGCAAAGATGGTGAACATCAAAATGGCACTGAACATGGGGAATAGTGAACAAAAGTTGAGTTAACGGAAGAGTTGTCTACATTTTACCATACATGGTCGAAATATAAAATAAAAGGATTTACAAGAAGAGTAACCTTATTTTCAAATATGCATTGGCAACTGCAAAGTGTGGAAAAACATTAAAACTTCTGCAGAATGAATTCATTCACGTCTATCTTGACATGGTACTCTGTACCAGGAAGGCATTTCTATAACACTTTCTGCAAGAATGTGACGGTACAGTTGATGCCATGTGTGACTTCCAATTTATTTTTCTCGCTTTCCTCTTTCTGCCTGCAGTGATTCAAGGAGGCCCTCTTGACAACCCTTATAGACTCAAGCAGTTTCACTTCCACTGGGGTGGAAAGGGATGTGAGGGATCTGAGCACACTGTTGCAGGAGTCGGCTATGCATCGGAGGTCTGTGTTTGGATTTAAATACTTCAGTTCTTAGGTTGCTGGTAACAAAATAGACCCAGACATGGTTACATCTGTTAACTTGTACGGTTAATTGAAGAATGAAGACAGTTTTTTTTAGATTTTAGTTTATTTTTATAAAATCCTGTTGATGTATGACTTCTAGGGACATGTCACCCCAGCAGATATTTGTTCCTAATTTTGTTTTTATGTTTATTTCTTTCTTTAGTTGCATTTAGTTCACTGGAATGCTGTCAAGTACAAGACGTTTGAGGAAGCAGCAACAGCTCCTGATGGCCTTGCTGTTCTTGGCATCTTTTTAGAGGTACAACATTTAATGCATGTCCAATTGTAGTTTCATCCTATCATATTTTTGAAGTTTTTAATATGGGACGTTTGGGTGGAGTGACTATAGGGACACAGGAGAGGATTTAAGGTGTGAGTGTTGTAAATTCAATAAATTTGTGTATTGGTTTTAGATATTTTTTTCCTCCCACACTATTAAGAAACGTTGTACTTCAATTTAGATTATTAAAATATCTGACAAAGCTAGCGTAATAGCTTTTGCAGCTCGGTGGGTGATGGAGTTTGTCTGGTAGGAAATGATAATCAGTTGGATCTGGCTAAGCAGATACTGTCGGTTAAAATGACAAATCGTAAAACTGCTTTAAAATTTTATCAGTTTTTTTCTTACCCATATCTAATGCTGTGCATGACTTAATCTTTTAGCAGCCTTATCATACTCTATCCGTGAAAAGATATCATATCTGTTTTTAGAAAGGTTCAAATATAGTAGTCTGCAGGCTGGTTTAACTTTTGTTTCAACATTTTAATGTCATGAGCAATTCATTTGACCCGATTTGTAAAGTCTGAGTCGTCACTTCTACTTTAACTGTGGCATTTGATCCCATGGACAGTCTCTCTTGCAATATGTTACAGAAGACTTGGAGATCCAACACTCATCTCATCCAGTGTGAATGGAAATAAAAGCCCTATCAAAATGATATCTTTTAATCAAACCTAATAATGATCTAGCAAAATTAATGCATGCAATTTGTTTTTTAGCCCACCAACAAATGAAGGAAAAAGATTGTAAAAGTTTCTCTAAATACACAAATATCAGTTTTAAGAACCAGTCTGTTCTGTTAGCTAGGTGAGGACCACAGATGGCTTCACATGATATCAGATGCTCTGTACATGGTGAAATTTAAGGTGAGTCTTGTATTTTACTGCTTACATTTATTACATTTTCTCTCCCTTATAAGCGCATTGTAAAAGCTGTTGTTTTGGCATTTATGTTATTTACTTTTCCTACAGGGCAGCTCCACATATTTCAAAGGTTTCAATCCCAAGTGCCTCCTACCCAGCAACCTCCACTTCTGGACCTACCTGGGGTCACTGACCACTCCTCCCTTACACGAGAGCGTCATCTGGATTGTCCTGAAAGAGCCGATAGTAGTCTCGGAAAAGCAAGTGAGGACATTCCCAACAGTTTAACTCAAAACTCTTAAATTCAAAAGACATTTGTCGTTTTTAATCCATGTCATGTCATCCAGTAGAAAAGGTGGACCTGTGGAAAGTGGCCAAGATGAACCTTTCTGTCATTATCACAGAAAAATAATTTAAAGCTATATGTAGATTTGTCACTAACGCTTTTTGTTGCTGTTAAACATTAAATTAAAATATCATACCGTGAAATCAATAGTAATAATATTCACATGTTGGTACTCATGCACAGCAGGATACGAGTCCAATAAGGAAATGTTTTGTTGTAGGGAGGGGGGAAGAAGCCATGAGGTATATAAAATTACAAGAGGAAATGTTCTAGGAACCATTTTGAATATTTTTTTTTCCAACTTTTTGTGTACTCCTGTTTGTTAATTTGAAGGTTGGCGGCTCTCCTTTCACCCCTTTCTCTAGATCTACACAGTATGACAGCTGGAAATGAGACATTTTCAGTTTTAACACTTGTACCATAATGCAATGAATAGGAATGGTACATCAGCCTCGTTCACTTGTATGAATGTTGACACTTTCAGCAATACAATACAACTGACCAGCAGCTGATGCCAGTTTACCCACATCTTCCTTTAAAAAAAAAAAGTTAAAATAATCAGGGTTTCTCTTTCTGCACACATTTTTCTGCAATCATATTCTTACTGCTTGAAAGTGCACCTTATAATGACGACACAAACTGCACTCACCTAATGGATGAAGTAATAGATTAGCTCTTTTATTATTTTAATCGTTTTTAATTATTGTATGCCTCTGTCCAACTGGATATGTAGCAATCATAGATTGGTTTGTATTATTTTATACAGATTTTTAGCGATATAATTCAACTTGTGTTACTATAGAAGCCTAAAAATGTTACACTCAATTTGATAATTAAAACTACATGTCATGTCTTTGTGTCTAAACATGCAGCTGGGGATGTTCCGACTGCTCCAGTTCAGTGGTGAAGAGGATGGTCAGAGGATGCGCATGGAAAACAACTTCAGGCCTCCTCAGCCTCTCAAAGAGAGGCTAGTACGTTCCTCCAATTAAGTTCATCTCTGTGCATATCAACTTGTAGAAGTGAAAATCAGTTTTTGTGTGACATGGCATGCTTTATTGCAAGTGTGCTTTTACTGCCATGATAGTTTATCCAGAAGCTTTTTTGATCCATTTTGCACAAAGTAACATTAGCAGGAGTAAGTTTCTGTCAGAACAGAGATGCATTTCTTTTTTCGTTCTGAAATCTTTGAGAATTTGTAAATAATATTTTCTAAAAGGTTTTAAAGATATCACAAGAAATCCATCCATCCATCCATCCATTTTCTTACACCGTTGTCCCTAGTGTGTCTCCAGCTAACGTTCCGGGCAAGAGGCGGGGTCACCCTGGACAGGTCGCCAGTCTGTCGCAGGGCAACACAGACACAAACAGGACAAACAACCATGCACACACACTCACACCTAGGGAGAATTTAGAAAGACCAATTAACCTGACAGTCATGTTTTTGGACTGTGGGAGGAAGCCGGAGTACCCGGAGAGAACCCACGCATGCACAGGGAGAACATGCAAACTCCATGCAGAAAGACCCTGGGGCGGGAATCGAACCCAGGACCTTCCTGCAAGGCAACAGTGCTACCAACTGCTCCACTGTGCAGCCCCATCACAAGAAATTAGTTGTAAAATTTAAAAATACATTTATTTAAGCTTATAAGTTGAAGATAAAAGCCTGGTTTGCACTCAAACGCCAGCAGCAATTAATCGAAGAAAGCAAGCAACACTGTGAAATGAGTAGCAGCCAGATCTACAGACTACCAACAGCCTGACCATTTAACACTGATCCTTTATCAACTGTTTATCCAGCCTGGGGCTAAAACTGCTCTGATGTCCATAAATCAAAACGGGACATAAATTTCTCAGGTACCTTGTTGATGAATATTTTAAAATGTTTCTGTGTAACTGTGTTTGACACCCAACTGAGAAGTGGCTCTTAAGTTATTGTAGTTTTGTTGCAAGAGATGTAATTTCTGGGTGGCTTAAATATTTTTATAATGTATCTTTCTGAAATTTCTCTTGAAGAAAATAAAATTCTAAATATCCTTTTCTCAGTTTCCCACTATTTTTTTTTTTTTGTAAGGATCAGAAGTTTGACTTTTTACTTTTTGGAATATTGCTATCCAGCATGTGAGTCATGATTGAACACTTTTGAGGCCCAAAACTCTCTTAATAAGATATTAACTACCTAACTAACGAATAGCACAAACAGACTTCTTCCAGATAATTCAGGGTTTATTTTTTCCCTTGAAGCTGAGGCTGTTCAAGCAAATGTTTAATCTCCCTCATACTGGTGACAGGAACCGGTACTGAGTTCAAGGTAATCAGTAGCCAAGTCCAAGCCCTGAGGAATGTATGATGGAGAGAAAACGCACACACTGTAGCCAGTTATTTACTAACTGAATACATAACTTTGTTACTTTAAGTTGTTCTGGGGTTCTGAGTAAAAATAAAAAAAATGCCAAACTCATAACAGAAGTCAAAGAAAACCAAACTCTGGCAAAAAACAAAAAAAAACAAAACTTGGCAAACAAACTGAGCAGGGAAAACATAGTTGATCAATCAAAGGGATGACATACAAGGATGTATGTAATGGCTGATCACACCACATTAACACAATTCACATAACTCAAGGCATGCATAGATATCTATAAGAGAGCGGCAGTGAGTTTAGTTAACAATATTAAACTAAACTCAAATGAAGGAAAACACAATAAATACAAGTCATTGCTGCTAGAATACAAAAAGGCATTTGAATAAAAACGATCTATTCCCCCTCTTTTTAAGGAACTGGTGGTGCAGTCCAATTAACCCTCCATGTTTTTAGCTACTCTGCCATCTTCGGTTTGGCAAAACTCCCACCTATCAGGGATGGTGAGAAACTTGTGAAAGAAGCAAGAAATAGTATTGAACTCACCAACCAAATGTGAGAACTGATGAAGAATTAATGTTTCTGTCATGCTTCCCTGAAACTTTACCCTTTAGTATCTCCTGGAACTGATTAATCTGAGCTCTGTCCCCTCCAGGCTGTTTGCTGTTTGCATTTTGAGTCCTTGATCTGCTTATGTAAATTGTTCGCTGATTCTGAGAGTTTCTCCTCCTGCAGGTTTGAAGGACGTCTCATCTCCCTTCATTCATTATCCGTAGATTTTTAAGGCCGTCCTGCCTTTGCAGTATTGTTTTCATGAACGAGGCATTGGGAATTCTAGCTTTTATTCATATTTTATTTTATAATGATTTGTTGGGAATGGAAAGACGATAAACAAAAGCATACATTAAAAACAGATTAAATATGGTTGGATAATCATAGCATAACCAGTGTTGGGGAGTAACGGATTACATGTAACGACGTTACGTAATTTAATTACAAAAAAAGAGTAACTGTAATTCGTTAGTTACAATGAGAAAATATGTAATTCAGTTACAGTTACTTCCGAAAATATTAAGAATTACAAATTTAGTTACATTTTTAAAAAAAATATAAACAAAAACCTTTGCGAAATATGTAATGATATTTTTATTGCTTTGCGCCCTATA
>CAEFZX010029812.1:0-59819 GCA_903066825.1 Alfaro cultratus
TATATATTTTTTTTTTTAAAAAGCACAGATTCCAAAGGAAAACTCTAAAAGCAATACTAGGACTTTTAGTGTCATTCTTTGTGGAAATTTGTTGCTAATATTCCAGGGGAAAATTGACAAAAAAAAGAAGGAAAAAAATAGCATTTGTTATTATATCTGTATTTAAAAATATTAACTGCTTCCTGTTATAAAGAGCCATTGTGGAAGGTCCAAAGGCTCTGGAGCCGCAGGTTGCAGACCCCTGTTAAGAACAGTTGAGAACCAAACATTTTCATGTATTAGAAAGACCCAGTCTGAGCCATCAAGTTCAAGTTTGCAATGAAGAATTTGTACAGATTAGCGTTTCTAAACTGGTAGACATATAAGCCGAAAGAGTTGCACCTAGCAGGTAGGCTGAATGCAGAAGCACAAAACACTTTTAACCTTTAACTAATATTAAAAACTGAATATAATTTTCCTTCTACGTTACAATTACATACTAGTTTGAAGTCCATCACATAAAACCAACTGAAAATACATCGACCTGGTATGTATGACAAGAAAATTAGATAAAATTCACTTTGTGTGCCAACAACTGTGTTGGCAGACCAATTTGTTTTCATTGTTATTGTTTTTTATGTACCATGCGTTGGTAAGGGTCTTCGGTCTGGTTTGCGATGTCCAGGAGCTCGCTGTACTCCAGCTCCTCACACAGCCGCTGCAGGGTGTTGATTGGCTCGTTGAGCTGCACGGGCATGGCTACTTTGGACAGGTCTTTGCCGATGTTGTTCCTCAGGATGTTCCACAGGCTCACGGTGCTTGAGGGACAGGGCGACGGCAGCGTGGAGCGACGGCGAGTCAAGGTCATTACGCTGCTGACTGCAGGAGGAACGGGACGTTTGAAACAGAGATCTGAGTCAACGAAAGGTTAAATATGTATCCAGAGAAGAAGAAATCAAAAGGCAATTTTAAGCGGATGCAATAAAATTGATGAGAAATGCATGCAGAAGTGACTTAACAATCTCTGCTAACAGATGGCTTGGGATAAACTGCGACAAATCGCACATTTAGTTTGCAAACATGTCCGGACGCTCATGTTTATAACACCTTCTCTGCACCAATTTTAAACATGGAGAATTTATATAGTGAAGACAGTCGGTAAAACACCAAGTTTTACACCAAGACTTAGTCAGAATCAACAGCCCAATGCTGAGCAGGAAAAAAAAACATCTATTCAAGCTGTGGCAGCTTTCCATCTGTTGCAGAGATTAGTCTGACTTAACACATAAGCAGACAAACAACTTCATCGTGTACCGGAGTTGTGTCTCGCGCTGCCTCCGTCGAAGGTATCCATGGAGACGGTGTCGCTGACATCACTGATATAAGAGTCGTCGTCGTCTGACACCTGGACAAAGGGAATCGATGAGGAAAGATTAAAGACGCTCCCGAAAGCAGGATCGACAGACAAAACAGTGAATGTCCGTAAAGTCTTCAAGCTTTGAGGATTTGTTTTCTTCCATCTCTGGTATATGGAAAATGTTGCTAATGCTGGAGATGTTGCTACTGCTTTAAAATGAGACTATCCGCAGGATGGCTAAGGAGGCTACTATTAAGATGAAACAGTTTAGAAGAATTTATATCGGGATCCTACTCAGTTTTCTTTTCAAAATTCTAGATTTTTTCAGATTGAAATACTTCCTGAATTTTCTGTCCATGTTACAAAACCTAAATATATAATAGACAAATAGAGACAAAGAAACAAAGAAAAACTGGATGGACAACTGGAAAAACAGATTGAAAAACGGATGGATGGTAGTAGTCAAGTGGTTGAATGGATGGATAATGGATAAACAAATGGACAACTAGATTGGCAG
The DNA here is from genome assembly GCA_903066825.1 of Alfaro cultratus. Lineage (NCBI taxonomy): Eukaryota > Metazoa > Chordata > Actinopteri > Cyprinodontiformes > Poeciliidae > Alfaro > Alfaro cultratus. Next base: position 1,854 of record CAEFZX010029812.1, read on the forward strand.
ATGGAAGAAATGAAAGAGTATTTTGAGGCTGGAATTTTGGGGAAAGAGATTAATTCAAAACAATTTGGAATAAGGCTGTAATGTACAAAAATTGTGGAAAAAGCTCATGTCTTCTTAGCTTTAAGTGTATGAAAACAATCAATGTTTTCTTCATAAGATTGTTGTTCTGATTATTACTAATACAACTTTATGCTCAAAGAAACATTCAAAAACCTTTTATGTCACAGTACAGACAACATAGCCAATGTTAAATTTTTGTGGTTTTTAAACATTTTTCCAAACCCATTTGGTTCTAAACACAAAGAAGAAAACATCAGTTGAGATGACGAGAATATTGACCTCATTCTCAGATGAAGACGAAGACAGAAGGTACTCCTGTGCATCAAAGAACTCTGAAATGGACTCTGGGATAGATACTCTGCTCTCACCGGACGCCTGGTGGACCAAGGAGTGCGGGGAACTTGTACCCTCCTGGTTTCAGGTATTATTTGAGATAAATTAGACAAAAGTACGTAATGTAAATAACCAAATGTAACCATGCAAAAGTTGGAAGGGTTTATTCTTTTACTGAAGCATAGAGGTTCTTGAGGCCGACGACTTCAGGCGGCTGAGGCACTTGCAAGTCGATGGTGTGTTTCAGCCGCTCCCTCTCTGCTACCAGGGAGCCGTATGCTGATTTCAATGAAACATGAACTGGAGAGAGGCAAAAGCCAGACACAGGAAAGAAACATGGAACAGGAGTTGTCATGGCAACTATGCTCCCATACAGAAGAAAACATACAGAAGCTCTCTTTCCTCCCTATCTCTCTCTCTTTCTGTCTCTCTCTACTGTACATGCCATGCACTTCCAACTCACTGTTGTTGGCCAGTCGGTAGAAGTCCTGCTGCAGACGTGACACTTCTGTCGGTGAGTCGGGCGACTGGGGACAGGCTTCCTGTGAGGCGGACTCTGTGGTGGGGAGGTTGGGGTTGGAGGCATGGAGACGGGGGGACTGGGTGGAGATGCAGCTTGGAACCTAGCAATCAAAGGAGGAGCCATGAGTTTCCCCTTTATTCGCTCACTGATGTAGGTGTATGACTGACTGGCAATAACATAAAAAAAGAGAGAGCAGAGATGTACTTGTAGTGTGGATTTGGTGTCTTTGCTGTTTTTAGATCGCCATCTCCGGGGCCTCTTCTCCTTTTTGGGGATGTCATAAGTAGACGCCTGTGGTGCCAAAGAAAAATGACAAGCAAGATTAAATGAACTTAAAATGTTCATGGTACATTTTAGAGAAAACACTAGAGCCTATTCCATGTCTGTCACAATGTTCAATCTGTATTTGATGAGAGAAAATCTTAATTTTAAAGAGAAGATTTTGATAGGTTTGTAGAAAGTGGCACTGTGTCACAGCAATGTTACGTTAGCTCTGATTTGTTCTTTTTGTAGACGCTTAATCTGATTTTTTTTTGTTTTGGTAGAAGCATTGCCTCTGGTTTTGAGTATTTTTACACCTACGTTTTTAAGACTAGACAGTTGTTATAATGCGTAACCGAGGCAACGAGGTATCGTGCTCTTTTTTTTTTTGTTTGTTTGTTTACAACTGGGAGTAGTTGATTAGCATCTCAAAAGCTCAAATAATGCCTGAACTCTGACCTCAAACTACAGAGGAGTTGAAAATGAGGCTTCATGGACACAGAGCAGGACCAAAGAGCAGAGGGAAGAGGAGGAAGTTCAAATCCTCTCTTCTACTCATCACAATGGGTCTGACCACTCTGGGATATAGTCATATCCCATAGTGCCCGGCTTTCTATTCATACGGGCTCACAGAGATTTTAAGGGGAGCGGCAAAAGCAAATGAGGCGGATTAGCAGTGTTTGATGATGTCATCCAGGAACAGGGCTGAAACGACTAATCGGATTAATCATGACTAAAGAGTATACAAAAATGTCTACATTTTGCATGCGAGATAAAAAAAAACTTTAGTCTGTAATTATGTTATACCCACAACCCTTCAGGTTGTAGAGTTTTAGCTTCAATCGGTTCAAACTCTGTAAAAAATAAATCTACTTTGCATCTTCTGGTATCCATTTATTAGTCAGAAAATTGTCAACAAATCAGCTCTGCACTATAATCACGTTAAGTTAAGCAAAAAGGGTTGAGTGTTTCACATTTTGACATCAGAAGTTTATTTTAGCCTTCTTTTGCTACAAATGATCATGTGTACGATAAAGGAATTCTGTGTCATTGCATTTTATGCAATAAAATTTATTTATTTTTTTATAAAAAGGAATTTATTTTATTTGTATTTTCAAGTATTTTTAATATTGTACAAGATACCTGAAGTGGTTAAGTGAAAAATCAGCAGAATGTGCCAAAATCTTTCATCCAATTAATTTATTAATTGTCGTAATAATTGACAGAATTTATGTCAATTACTAAAATAATCAGTAGCTGCAGCACTAACCAGGACATGTTACTATGAAATACTGTCTCTGTTGCCTGGAAATTGAATCAGAAAGGTAATAATATTTAATATTATAAAATATTTTTGAACTGAATTTAATAACTTTATATTTGAAACAAAAAGACTTCAAGGGCAGAGATGTGTGATCATTTTCAGTAGGCCACAAGGCTAATAAATTCACTAAAATAAATTTTATATTCAGAAATATCAAAATCCGTAGATGAACTTCCTGTTGTGATTCACTTCCTGGGTGTCTAAATACATGCAATGTGTACAAGCCAAGTTTTGTGCTGGCAGATCAAACACGGTTGATAGTGATGCACAGCATCCTGAATGACTGCAAACACATTAACACGCTGCTGACGGCCATTTCTCTGTCCAGGCTTAAAGCGAACGTAATCCCGTGCGGCTGCGCTCACTTGTAGTGCGGTGATGGCTGGAGCAGAGTACGTGCGGTGGATGACTTCCATGCTCTTCAGCAGCTGGTTGAGCTCCAGCAGATAAGACTCGCATTCTTCCAGCTCTGAGTGAACAGCAGATTATTATTAGATCAAAGTGAAGGTGTGTGCAGACACAATGATGAGAAGTAAAGACTGTGCTAACAAAAAAAAAAGCAAGCTGAATAAAACTGAGAGATAATGCAGTGATTCTTTCTTTGGAAAGACAAAAAGAAAAGGAAACAAACCGCACCTTTGGAGCACTTGCTCATCTCCTCTGAAGAGTGGAACCAGGAGCTGACCTTAGACTGGTGGAGTGACGCCTGCTTAGTAAGAGTCGCTCTCTATTGAAAGACACAAAGAGAGATGAAAAAACGTGACATAATCTCAAAAAAAAAACAAAAAAAAACATTTTTCCTACAAAAACAAAACCAAAAAAAAGCCCTGAGACAACTTACTTTTCTAAGTGAGTCATTAAGCGAAGGTGAGCTTGCGGCATGGGGGTGGAAGAGGTAGGTCTCATGAGGATACAACGCAATTTCGTTCTGCCGAAACATACGATGGTGACGCAGCTTTGACACCCACTCATCAAACAGCTCTGGAGCCTTCACCTGCGTGCCGCAAGATCGAATTAGGAAGCTGAACAAAGCGTCTGAGAATGTTTTTTGCATGAAACAGGCACAGGAAATGAAAGAAAACACCCGGAGGCGATGAGCCACAACTCTGTGTTTCTAGAGTTACCTTTAGGTGATAAATGTTGTCCTCGGTGTCCAGGTCGACGCACATAGCTTTCTTCTTGATGGACATAACTGAGAGGCCGACATCTATCAGCCCATGGACCTTTCCCTTCTGCAGCTGTGGGAAAATAATAATAGTGGTGAAGTTGGTTTCTATTGTCTTGGCTTTTTTTTTAATTGTCACATTAAAACCACAAACTTCAATGTTTTATTACACAGCAGATTAAAGTTATGAAGCAGAATAACAGTGATACATGGTTTTAAATTTTGAAAATCTTTTTGTACACAATCCCTTGGTGATAGTGTTTGATTAACCAACTTTTGTAGCACGTCTGTGGTTGTAATATGACAAAATAAAAGAAAAATACATAGAAAAGAATTGATGACAGATGGCGCTGTTGAGGTTACACCTACATCAGCTGGTCGCTTCGCATATTTCAAGATGCCTCTCTCCAAGACGAAGTATCTCTGAAGGAGAAAAGTGAGAAAAAAAACAAAACATTTAATCTAAATAGTGAGAATGTTCTTACAGCTGCTGATTACAATGATTATTTAATTAAAAGCACATGCTTTCCCATAACCTTGACATTTAAATTTTATGACTGCAGCAGTTAAACAGGTGACCAGCAGCAAAGTGAATGATCACAACTGATATAATCATAGTTTACGAGGACATTTTAACTTTATAATCCTGGACGTATGCTGACAGGGCACTCTAGGAGAACCTAGGGAATGAGTACGAGTGTGGTGCTGCAAGGCAGACCTTTACAGATAAGCCTGAGCAGAAAAAGCAGAACCTTATTTGAGTCATTGGCATGGTAGCTGTTGGGAATAAAGGAATGAAAAGATTGAGACACAAAAGAACGGTAATAGTGCATGAAATGAGGACCTAGCTGGAGATTTAAGAGCTATAGTCAAAGATTAAGATGTGAATGAAAGGATCTATTACGCAAAATTGAAACCATACATGGCCTGAAAATACACATAACCTTTTCCCCTCTGGATACCCTTCTTGCAATAAGTTTGCTCCATTCTTCTAGCTAGAACTGGTGTAACAGGGAAAGGTTTGCTTACACACACCTTTCAGCTCCGGTTTGAATATTTGTGGGCTTAACTGGATGGGCTTAACAGAATTACCTTCATTCCAGATACCTTCATTCACTCGCACATAGTGTTGTGCAAATGAATGTTTTAAATGGAAGGCACTCAATTTCGATATGGTCCATGTATTATTATATGTTTTTATAATAACAATAAAGATTATTTTTGTAATTACTGTTATTATTATATTGAGATGCCCTTTTATTTTACATGACATCACAAAAGGAAGCAGTGTGCTTGAGGTGTGCCTCCAATTAACTGCAATGTTGTGAAGTGTATGAATCAGAAGCTTTCAAGGTCATAAGATCAAAGTCTGGATTTTCTAAAAGAGACACAGTAATTTTTGTGAATGTAAAATTTTGAAAGTAATAAAAGACATTTCTAAAAATAATTACAACAAGGGTATAAACAAATAATAGAAAAAAGCTCTACAAAACATTTTAAAGTTTTGTAGAGCTATAAAATGACAGGTGAGTTGCTCACCTTATGCCATCCCTTCATGGGCCACTTCCTCCTCTTGAGCAGGAAGCCTTCCTGTCTGTCAGGCTCCTGGATGCTGGCAGGAGGCCCCCTGAGTCCCTCCACGATCTCCCAGCTATCCTGAAGGAAAACACAGGAGCAACACACCATGACTCAGACAGGCAAGCCACATTCCTTCCCTTCAGATAAAAGATGTTGTGTACACAACTGCGCATATCAGTGTAATCACATGTAAACAACATCTGGTTAAACTAAAACAGAGGTGCTGTTAGGATTCTGAAACATCGGGATCTTACAGGAGTAGTCTCATTTTAATATGATAGTATACTTCTGAAGTAATTTCAAAGCAATAATATGTTGCAGAAGTTTTCAGCGTACACACTGGGGTTTTACAGTAATGTGAAACAAAAAAGAAATGTGGACATTTAATTTATTTGATCTTCAATGATTATGTTGTCCTTCTAGGATTTATTAAATAGCAATTTTCGTTTTTTAGTCTTCAGTCAGTTCCCTCACTGGGGCAAAAACCTATTAACCATTTGACTAATAAGCCGAGACATCTTCACAACAATTGTCCGCCGAATGTTCGCATAATTGTGCTGTTGTGGTGAGAGTCGATAGTGACAGTTTTTGTGAATTGGACTTATTGTATTAGGAACAGAGACAATGCCAAGACATTTTCAACAGACTTTTAAGGGTATTTATTCATAAAAGCTGATGTCTAAGGTATGAAATGATTGGAAAATTTGCTACACGAGCATGAATTTTTACTTCCTTCATAATCTGTTAGCAGTTTTTCATAGTTTTAAATCCACACAGCTGGTTTTGTAACCTCAGTGACATAAGAGCACATTCACAAAGGAAATCAGAGGTCAGCTCACGTTACCCATGAAGAAAAACAAAAAACTCCACAACGACAGCCAAATTGAGCATGCGAGCGTCACGCCTACATACCTGGTTGGTGTCGTGCTTGGACGAGCCGCTGCTGTCGCTGTGTGTGGGCGACGGTGACGTCATCTTCTCGCGACTTGATGTCATGCTTCTGTGGAAACTGCGATCACAGGAAAGCCTCCAGGAGCATCCCTCTGACCTTTGGAGGCCGCGCCGAGTCAGCACTGCAGAGAAAGGTCACATAACAAAGGTTAAACTTATTCAAAAGAGAACCGTGGCTGCGAAAAGAACCTGAAATACAGCTTTAACAGCGGAATCGTTTACTCACTGTCTTTCTGACTAATTTTTGAAATCCCCAGAGGTCCAAAGCGCATGATCTTTGAGGAAGCTCAACAGCTGTCTTTCCAGACAAGTGGAAAGACGGTTATTGAGCTAAATGTGCATTTGGACGTGCTTTGACTTATCCTCTGCTCTTAGTGGACTGTTTGTATAAATGTGGATTGGGAACATAAGTAACAAATGCTTACAAGTCAATATTTATTGCAATAGCAGTGCCATAGAAGAGCACTGCTATTGCAGTCTTTGAAACAGTGATCAAAAGACTGGCCTTTGATCACTGTTTCTCTGTGATGATGGTAGAACGTTGGCAACAGCAATATAGAATACACAAACTGTTTTCATTCAATATTGAATGAAAACAGTTTGTTTTCAATATTGAATGAAAACAGAATCACACAAATTGCTTAAAACTTTTATTTTTGAAACTTGATAAGTGCACACAAGAATTATTCCAATAATTGCAGCTGTAACTCAATGAAAAGCAAAATGACAGGAAGTAAAAGTATTCTGAATAAGAGTGTTTACTTAAAGCCTCTACTAAATCCTATGTGCTTATTCAATATGTGACTTCACAGTTAAACATGACCAACTGTTTTTAGCTGAAACTGAATTAAGTTTTGATGATTTGTCAGATGTAGCAAGCAATTTTGTTTTTTTAACACACTCCAGAACAATAAAGGAATTGCAAACACCATTAGTAAATCTGTAATAAACATGTAATAATGTAATGTATTATGTAGAACAATATTATAGTTTTTTGTTGTTTAAAAAAAGTTAGATCATAATCACATTTTTCTTAACATGCCTTACACAAGGTTTTCCCCAGAAAACCTGCTAAGCCCGGTGATTGGGTGCTAGGGCAGTCATTCATCCAGTGGCCCATCATGTTTTTGAGTTAAGAGTTGACAGAAAATTTGAAAATATCACTTGATAATCATGTGTTATTGAAAGATTAACACCTGAACACCAGCTACAAAGTCTTAAAAAATGCAAACATTTTAAAAAGATTTAAATAAATAAGCAAAGCTTAGCCTGGTGGGGGCACAAGTAAAGCTTTGTGGCCCGCCAGGCTTATGATACACTGGTGGAAACCCTGTTATACATTCCTTTTAAATAATTATTATATAAAAGAAAAACAAAAGAAGTTTATTACTGTTTGAAAAAATTTCATTTTATTTTAGCATATTATTTTAGTCATTTTATTATGTAACTTTTTTGTAATAGTTTTTTGTTTTGAAAAATCTACATAATTTTACATTTTTATTTTAAATCTTTGTATTAAAACTATTAGTTTAGTATTATTACTCAAGCTTATGATATTGTGAGTTGCACATATAAGCCTTTGCATGATCTTAAACCCTACCTTTAATTATCATCATTCTATAAAAATATCCTCATTATATATTAGATTTTCTTGAAATATGTTGCTGATTTTTCTGTCAAAAACTAAAATTATCCCCATAGCATGATACTCTCTTCACCACGCTTGACAATGTGAATGGTACTGTTTGTTTTGGTACAGACATAGATTGTTAGTGATATGTGACCATCTAGTCAAATGTTTAGTTTATTATGCATTAAGACATTCAAGTGTCCTTAGGCACTTTTTCCCAGTATGTGTTCATATGAGTTTTACTAAGGAGCAAACAAAGTTTTCTGTCTGGCTTCCGAAATATTAGAAGATTAACTTTACAATCACCACAAAGGGAAAAAAATAACTAACATCTTACGTTGTTAAGTTGGCACCCTGTTTATTAATTGCTAAGTCATTTCAGTAAAAAGGAATGCTTCACAAAACTAGAGGGACAACAGTCAAAACTAAGAATATTTATGTAAATATGACATTCTGCTCTTCATTACATAATTTACCAGCATGGGCAGAAAGTATTAAAAACACATTATGATGCAGCACAAATTCTTCTCCTTTCCACAAATGACCTGACCTAGGAATGTTTTGCGTCTATGGAGGTTTGGAAGCCTTTTTCTTGTGGATACTTCTGAAGGAATGTGTTTCCAAGAAAAGGGAAGGGCCACAAGAAAAGGAGGACATCACTGGCTAGTGGGAAGGCCTCCAGGCATTGCGTGTGCTAGCATGCATGGAAATCAACATAAACACCTGGATTCAAATTAGAGTTGCATCCTCTATCCTCTGCAAGTCCCCTGTTTGGTTTGAATGAATATGTGTGTGTTTGCGGATTCTGAAGTTCCCCCAAGCCCTCACTTGCAGTCTGCACCGAGCTCAGGACGTGAGTCATCGACAGGAAAGAATCCGTGCTTCGCTACCTCCAACACAACCACACCACCAGGGTGGTTACAGTCAACACTCAACTAAAAGCAGACTGGAGCACACAGGCAAATGGCCTCACAGCTTTGGAGCACAGGCAACATATTTGAGTGCGTTTCACATGATAATCTTGGGTGTGTTGATTTAGCCAGTCGAGCTGTTCACTTTGCAATTTTCAGGTTGTGACTTGCTAGGTGTTTTCAGCTCCACTTCAGATTATTCTGAAATTTTCTCAGAATAATCATGTCAGGAATCTACTAACACACACCCTCGACATACACAGCTCTTGCTTCATCTATGGAAAGTTTGCAGTATGTGGTCTAGAAATGCTAATGGTAGGGTCTCTCTTGCAATGTGATGTCATAGACTGGGGTGTCAGTGTGGATCTAAATGTTCTCACTAGAGTACTTTTACAAAAGGTTAGTCAGTATTTTCTTTATATCAAAAAACATGTTTTATGAAATATAGAAACTGTGAACCTGAGGGAAGAGTAATTCTTCAATTTCTCTTTCCGGCAGAAGAAACCTGTTGCAGATAAACCACAAATTGGCTCAATTTATTAATTGAGCCAAATAATAAATAAATGAAAGCCTTCTTCAGGCTCAAAATTGGTTTTTATTGACGTGGTCGCACGACAAAAATGCTCTCTTTTTGCTTGGAGGGAGACGTTGTCCTCCCCTTCCCGACACCAGGTCCTTGTTGAATTATTCTGACAGAGCTCTGTCCGATGTGCTGTGTGATCAGAAGTTTGTGACAGTGTTTTCTGCAGAAATGCGCTCGTACAGCAATGTTGATATGTTCAACTAGTTTGTTTCCTCTATCCAGTTTTTGTATTTGTATACAGATGCTTATCAGATGCCCTGAGAAGTTATGTACTGTATATTTGTATGATTCTTCACAAAATATCTACAAACTACTGGATGGAAATTGCAAAATTGTTGTCCAGACGGGATTCTGTCAGCAGAAAGGTGTGGCACTCGCTTCATCACTGTTTCGTTAACGCAAACTGGAGGAAGCATCAATGGAGTCAGGACCCCAGCGTGACGTATGCTGAAGCAGTAGGCATGAACATCCTGGAACCACCTCACCACCCGTCGACTGTTCAGCTTCAGGTGAAGTATGGGAGAGCTATTAGTTAGCAATGTCTTTCCAGCTGCCTGCTTAAAATATTTTTGAACTGAATTTAATAACTTTATGTTTGAAACAAAAATACTTCAAGGGCAGAGATATGTGATAATTTTCAGTAGGCCACAAGGCTAATAAATTCACTAAAATAACTTTTATATTCAGAAATATCAATATCCGTATATGAACTTCCTGTTGTGATTCACTTCCTGAGTGTCTAAATACACGCAAAGTGTACAAGACAAGTTTTGTGCTGGCAGATCAAACACGGTGATAGTGATGCACAGCATCCTGAATGTGAAGATTGGGAGAGCTATTAGTTAGCAAGTGTCTCCAGCTGCCTGCTTCTGAAATCTCCATGTTAACAAAAGGGTTTTACAAGTTGGTGGGTGGTGGTGGTTTCCATTACTGCTTAAGGTTAGTCGCGGGATCAGGATACACTGTGGGTTTCACAGAAGACCCACTCCTTACTTGCTTGGATGGAAGGATGTTAGCTACAATACCACATCCCACTTAGCTTGGGAGACATTTAGCCATTAAGGGCTTGACACACGTCCATCCCTTTCCATTCATTTCTAATAGACATTGCGCAATGAGACAATTGCTTGTCTCATTGCGCAATGTCCAGTCAATCTCCAGTCAAGCAACCTCCTTCAGGTTGCTTGACTGGAGGAGTCAAGCAACCTCTTGATTCGTTGCATGGAAAATCTTGCATGTGAAATCTTGAGCTTGTACATGTAGACGTGCACAGACGGCCTTGCGATGAGAAACAAGAAAGGTGAAAAATGTTCAACTTTTGTCGCTGTCATTGCGTCCCATATCTTGGGTTTCATCCCCGGTGGAGGAAACTTTTGCTTGTTGCTGTCATTCGTTGCTCCCCATTTCTTGAGTCAATTATGCATCTTACTCAGTATGCTAAGTTGTCAACTTGATGATGCTAAAATGTCATTTTATGTGCCAAGTTGTCTCCCATTCCTATTTATGTAGCTTCAAAGAGGAATCAAATTTCTTGAAACGGTTTCTGAATAACAACGTGTCCAGAGACATGAATAGAAATTATTTTTAAATTTGTTTTATGAAGAACTACAGTTATCAAACTATGATTTGTGTGAAACACTTGTATAAACTTGTCCATAATAAGAACTACTAATAACAGTACCATTGCAGTCTCTATGGGCCTTGTAGTCAGTTGCATCTACTATTTGTCAGGAAGTTGACACTCGATATGATTGGAGGAGCGATGACTGTCAAACATCCAAATGTGGCCCCTTTAAAAATAAAATACACTAAGAAGGAGAATTTGAGTTGTGACAGATGTGTTAAAGATACTGACAGAACTGGAGACAACCTGTGTGGCAGATATGGTACTTGTTTGTACCATATGCAAATATGAGGGTATAAGCTTTTATTAGAATATGTAAAGGAAGTGTCTGTCATTTTGTCAGTGCTTGCTGCAAAATCTTTTAGAAAAAAATTGCATCTGCACAAAGGCTCATCCCTATGTGCAGGGGGATGAATTAGAAGAATTTTGAAATGCTTTTGTCTGTGCTACTTGTCTTAACCACCGATTAATTTTGCTGAAAATGGTCCGGTATATGCAATAAGCAAGTTATAGAGGTCCCAGAAACATCTCTTACAAAGCCAACAAGATAAAGTCCACCAAAGGCAGCCCAACAGACACTCTACTGATAAACTCCTGCCAAGGCTCATTGGACTTTCTAAACTTTGCAATTTGACTAAAAAAAAGACCAGGTGCAAGTAATAATACAAGCAGAATAATATTAACACCAAAGAAAACATAATGAGCACCTACTGTTAAGGATCACTTTTCAGGATTACCAGAACGTGAGAACTAGTGACCACATTTCAACTCTTCTAAACACTGCTGCATAAAAAGATTCATTAACTTATTTCTTATCCAGACTTCAACACCTGCAACCCATTCACTATAGCTCAGTAACCACATTTGCAACATTTCTTTAAAACTTCTCAACCCATTGCAAGTCAATGGGTCCATGAGGACACTAGTCCTCATGGACTAGTGTCCATGAGGACTAGTGACTTGCATTGACTTGCAAGCACGTGTTTTTTGTGGTGACAGTCAAGGGGTTCAAGCAAAACCTCAGAAATCACCACAGTGCATCAGTGCAAGGCTTGGGTTTTAACTCTCACTACCTCATGGCAAGTCCTCTCCTTGCTGGGCTGTAATAAATCTGCTGTGTAAAAGAAGTACTCGGGATTCCATATAGATAAACTGTGAATGAAGCTGGGCCACGATTCCCCGAACATCCCACTGTGTAACTGTGTGGCCTACATACACCATCTCCTCTGGGCACTTACCGCAGGCCTGTTTATCAAAGTCTTCTGCAGTGTAAGCATAGAAAAGATTGGGATTATTTTCCCCTGTCGGTCTTACATAATGTGAGTCAATCATTAACAGCACAACACCTTGTAAATTCCTTGTTATGCTAAAATAGTGTGGAAGCGAGTCAAATGAGGGACAAAGGTGGTAGACCAACAAACGGAAGTTGTTGAAATGGAAGTAAAAACAGAGATAATTTAACATTTTTTACACTTTTCAATCTGAAAATCTGCTGTGCATTTGTATTTCCCACCAGTCAATAGTTTGTACAACACCAACTACAACGGAAAGTCTTTAGGGTATGCGCCTGTAACCACTGTTGCACATATAAAAAGTGAAATTTCTGCCCATCTTCTTCGGAAAAAGGTCAGCGAGATTAGATAGAGAGCATCTGAATACAGTGACTTTCAGTTCTTGATCCTCATACTCTCAAAGTCTGGACTTAATGCCTGGATAAGGCATATGATAACTGTGTAAGTTATGATGAGCCTCTTGGCTGCTCTTTAATGCCCCATTGACCAGTCTGTCAGGTTACTAGATAGGTTTCCAATTGTGCCACTGCATTTCTATTTTTTTCCCTTCATAAGAGATAAAATGGTGCTTAATAGAGACATTGTTTCATATCTTAACTCCTATGCTTCTGTGGTCTTCATGAGGCTGTTTCTTCAACCACATGCAAATTTTGCACAAGTGTATTTTTACTGAGTACATAGAGTGCATTACACAGAGTGATTCTTAATTGGTTGCACTAGACTTTAATCAGAAAAAAGGGGTCTTAATACAAATGCAAACCAGATTTATTATCTGTAGAAAATATTGAAAACCAAAATTCTGCCCCACTTATGCCAGTCTGTTGGGTAAAATCCCAGGTACAGTACATGCTCGTTTGTGGTTGCAACAGAATGCAAGGAACTGCAAATATTTTACTATTTGGTCTGCTGAACAGCATTTATTAAAGAAAGTCCTTGTAGGCCAGGCAAAAAAGACAACAGCTGACTTGCTGTTCACTATGTCTTCCTTAATAAACTAAACCAGAAAGCCCGAAAATGTCAGAATTTTCCACATTAAACTTTTCTGGTCCATATGAAGCGTCACACTTGATTTCCTTATAGTGAGGAGACTCTGAGATTAGGTGAAGATGACATTTTCTTTCCGTGCATGACATGTCCTACAGTCTATAAGGGGTCATGATATGATCACCAGACAGGCCACTTCTGTTCAGGATTGTTGGACCAAGCTCCTCTGTGCAAGAAACTCTTACAATATCCAGGAACTGGAGGAATACTGCAAACAAAAAAAGTCTTTGTCCTTTTCTGGGTTGAGGGTGACACCAGGCAACACACATCCTGTCTATTTTTAGACAAACCCTGCGATCTCCCTACAGCCAAGCTGAGCCTTATTGTTCCTGACTTTCAGGCTGACACCTGAGGGATAGTCAGGACTGGAAACTCTAATCCTGACATAAGAAAAAAAAAATTAAAAGATACACACGCTGACGGAGCAGCAACTTTCTCCTACGCATTCCTGTAGCTTGAGGGGCCGTCGACCCGACAAATATCCTCCACCTTGTTGTTACTACCACACAGCGAATGCAAAAAAATAAATAAATAAATAAAATAAAATAAAAAAGCTTCTCTCACAGATTACAGAATTATCAGGTTACAGCTGAGGATGATCCTCTGATGATCAGAGAGCAGCATTTAGATGCTTTTAATAGACTAACATCAGGCAATATCTACTATTTTTAGATCTAAATTTTAGAAAAAGGAAGCATATGGCTTTTGAAATGGTTGATGGTGACAGCACTTGTCTGACCTTTGACATCAGGTTTGACAGGACGCATGATATAACAGACTGGTTTGAAGCTATTTTAAAAGAATTTCTGTCTGAAAATAAAGCCTATTGTGAGAAATACCAATGCGGTGATCAAAAAAAAAAAAAAGAAGATACGCAGCAACTCCAATATGCCTAACAGCATCATGCCCTCAGGTCTAGAAGCAGATTTTCAGCAGAGCTGCACCACAAAAGTAGTCTTTCGGTCTCCTTCCTGCTGAGACAAGAGACACTTTGTGTTGCTGCTCAATCACAAGTTGCTATGGAGACGACAAAACAAAGCAATATTATATTCAGCTTGATGTTGGTAAAAGAAAATACATAATTGGAAGTGTTAAGGAGGGGTTATTTATAGAAGCTGAACTATGATTCTATGATTTATATGGAGTCGCTGTGCTGACAGGTGGTTTGAGTGGAAGAGGAACAGCATCCTCCAACCTCTACACCAGCAGAGGACGGCTTTCATCAGAGCTACTGCTTGAGGAGTTAGTCGAGTAGGAGTGCTCAGTGTTTACCAGCTTTGCGGTGGGTGTTGTGCAAAGGAGAAAGTGACACAGAGATAACTCAGCGAGTCACAATAGCCACACTGGATGCTGACACCCAGGAATGCTGGACTGAAAGGTGATCAGCTGACTGGCATACTTAGACAGGCTTATTGTGGAGGAATTGTCCTTTATTGTGAGATGGATGAACTTTGTATTTACAAAAAACATACCTGACTGCGTTTGGCTCTGCCTATGGCCACGCTGTTACTCCTGATGCCACCAATCTTTACAAGTGGAAGACTTAAATTTATACATAATAAATTACGATGACAGATCATGTAAGCTGATGTTTTTGCTTAAGTCCGGTTTCTGTTCAAAGCCCCTGGAGTCAAACTTGCTTTATAAATACAGTTCAGCTGAGTCAGAGCTTTGTGGTGCTTAAATGATCAAACATATTACTCACTGAGCCATTAACTCCAAGGCAACGTAGGCCCAGTAACGGTTCATATCTTTAAACAGCTACAGTATTTTTCCTTCAACTCTTTCTGAATTTTCTCCTTCTTGCTTTACACACACACCACTGAGTGCAAGTCTTACATAAACTTAAAAAAAAAAGTAGAAGAAATATAGAAACCTGTCAAGGTAAAAGAAGCCATTCTATTCAGTAGATGACAAATGGTCTGATTTATTACCAAGCTTTTTATACATTTGATGTAACTCTATTAAAACCAAAACAAAGAAAACTTTCTGAGCAATAAGCACATTAGTTTATTCTATATTTCCTCTTAGGTGCAATAATAAGATGTTGACTGATAAATATCACCTTACTAAAATAACGGTCTAAATAATTTTTTGACAAAAGTGATTTTCTTTATTTTTATTTATTTATTTATTTTTTTGCATAAATCATCTTTTGGACACAAGATGACAGAGGCTACTATTTTAGGAAGGTGACAATACACCAGCAGAAATAAAGCAGCTATAATCAGTGTGTAGCTGCAGTTGTTTTTCAAAGAAAGTATGTTTTCAAAGAAACATAGTATTTCTTAATTAAGGTCAATCTATAGGCATTTATCATATCGCTCATCGTTGATCACGACACATTTGTTATTATTGTAAGAATTTTGATATATTGTTGTCACAACAGATTCCATTTAATTGTGTTTACCCTCCCCAAAATTGTCTGTAATTTTGGAATTGTTAGTTTTACTATTTTCTCCACTGCTTGTTCAATTTGAAAATATGACTAAATGCAGTTACTTTTAGTGGTTTAGTGACACAAATCCCACATCTTTGAGTGGCCGGTGTCCTAAAGAAGCGCATTAGAAGTAGGTATGTTTTCAAGAGCAGTATTTGTGTTTATGGAACTATGATTTCTCTGAGTCATGCAGCAACAGCCACACAGTTAGATAAAAAGTGGTTACTTTTTATGTAACTTTTCATTGTTGTCAGAAAAGTATCACAAAATATCATGGTAAAACTTTCCAAATTCCCCAACCTACAATATATATGCTGGTCACTCAATGGCAATAAACTCTGTCTTTTGATTTAAGGACAAAAATAGCCAAACCTTGACGTGTGAAGCCTGTTTTGTCATATTTGAGATCATGAAGGCATCTTAACTTTTCTATTTTTAAGATGCCAGGAAAACAAAGATCTGCAAGGACAGCAAGGTCAGTTTTCAAGAACAGAAGTGTGAAAGGTGGGTATTTCCAGTATGTGACTAAAAATGAAATCAGAGGAAGAGCAAAAAGGTGTAAGAAGCTATTTAAAAGGAAACCATGTTTCTACAGAAGAATACTGGCTGTTAATTTCGGTATCAATTTTTAAACAGTGGTTGCATGTACTCTTGAATTGAGTACACCAACAACACTGCCAAACTTTAGGAAATCTCACCAATAACCTAAGGGTGTACAATCTCCTTGGAAGGCAAGCAGTAATCACTATCTACTGATGGAAAAAACAATCTTACAATGTCTCCTGTATAATTATTTTGTTCGCTTGAAATAATAGTAAACTCAACAACGCCTCTCTCTCTCTCACACACACACCATGTGACGTCACCTCAGCTCCTGCAACAAATGATTAACGTCTGCTCGTGGCAGGAAGTGCATATTTTCAATGCTGTTATTTTGAAAAATCAAAAACATCTCAACTCTGGATCAAAGCTTTACAAACACTGGAGATGTAAAAAAAGAAAAAAATATTTTAAAAACTGTTGCTTTTCAAAAGATAACAAATAACTGCTTACTGAAATGAATCATAACAATATAATATAGCAGTACTATCAGATGAAGACACAAACAGATGCTAATCCCCATATCACTTTACTGTTCGTTTCTGCTTTCCCTGATATTGTTTATAATAAAGCCAAATAGCCTGAAATGGAAATATTGGTATTTATTGACCTGACAGTGATGCCATCACTTCTCATGCATTAAGAAATCTTATCTGGTCTAGGAGTTAAGAAGTTAACTGTCAATCAGAATAACACAAACTTTCGCTTTCCCCACACACAAACACACACGATGGAAGAGTACTATACACACCACTAATTTACAAGTCTGATTAAACGGGAGCATGCAACATAAAACATGCTGAAAATTCGTGGTTGGTTTTGCTGATGATGTCAGAAAGGCAGTCGAGGCGGATTGGTTGAATGAAATATTCATTAATGGGGCGAAACTCCACAGGGGAAAAACCACAGGTGGCCACGCACAAGACAGCTTCTGTTGCCCAACAGCAGCCAGCACAGCAAAACCAAACTTGGTAACAAAATGTCTAATATATTCCACCGGAGTCGAAAATTACACAGCCTCAGTAGGTGACGCTATTAAAATCCCTAAATGGACTCTGCTACAGACTAGCTGTATCAGGTTACCAGGTATCAAGAAGGGTCTATTAATAATTCTATCGAAAGCGATATTTCACTTGAGACAGACGGAGCACAGTCGGCGCTGACAAGTCTGTCGTTTCATTCAAACGGAAACTGCCCAAAAAAACCAAAAAAAAACAGCTAGAGACAAACGCCCATTTCGCACAAGTTTCAGTAAATAAAGAAACTTACGGTAGGTGGGCGAAAGCTACAGCATCGTGTCCCTCTTCAACAAGCGGTACAGCACCGGGTTTTGGACAGAACGGCTACTCGTTCCACAGCAGCGAGTTGAACGGTGATAAAGGGGGAGGAGCCTGATGAGTAGCAGGTTAGAGTGACGTGCTTCTGATCCAATCAAAATTGAGAATGAGTGGAGGGGGGGTTGGAAAAAGAAAAATAGAGCGGGCACGTTCTTCCAACTGGCCGGAATTGTGACGTAGAGGCAAGAATGAGAGGCACTGAAAATCAAACGAGGTAAAAATTTTAAAGGCAGACCGTTGTGACCACTGACATTTAATACAACTTCCTCCTATCACTCTGTAAGAAATTAGTCACATTATTTATTCTCTTCAAAAATATTCGTACTAATCATAATCTGAATACTGTGGGTATCTCAATTATAACTTTCAAACTGGTGAGACGAATATTTCAGGAATGTATCCAGAAAGCACGAATTTGAGGTTTCCAAATGTGTATTAAAAAGTGAATAACTCAGAAAATCTGGATTTATCTGCATCATCTTTTTCAGAAAGTTAAAACATGTCTTTTTGTTTCAATCAAGTTACATTTTTAGAAATTGTCTTGAACTCAGTCTCTTTTGCCATCACAAACAGGTTTTCCTACATTTTAGCCCTCTATTTGGCTCCATTTATTGCCCCACTCAGCATATTAGTATGCCATCAGTTTAGATTTAGACTAGAAAGTGACATTTTGATATACGTAAAAAAAATTCTGCATAAAATTGTGCTCTGCTTAGTGTTGGTCTATTAAACTAAATCTCAATACATCATACTTGGATCCTAATTCCTAAATCCTAATTTCAGTCTTCCTCAGTGTTTATTTTAGATCAGAGGAATAAGAAATGTGAAATCATTTGTCCTGGGAAAATGTCAAATAAGATGATATAAGACAAGAAATATTAATTGTCGATAGGAAATAAAGCCATCTGGACATTAAATGCTAAACAACATCATGTCTAACAAACCAACTTGCCATGAGTTTTAGTTGGCAGTGAAAAGAGAATAAAGTGTCCCAACACAAGTTTCAGTTTATCCAACAAGAGCTCTTGACTGAAAGCTGACACAGTCATCTTGATGCTTTGCATTCCTGAAGTTCTGCCTCATGGCAAAGAGTTATTGCGGACTTGGTGGGAAAAAATAACATGTTAATCTCCACCAATATTGGATTGTACAAAGATTATTGTGTTGTAAACATAGTTATTGTAGCTTACACAATAGTCCCAAACCGCTTTATGTGAAGATGCATTATTAATCTGCTTCCTTTCATTGCCTAACAGCACACATCCGATGACTGGTGATTTTCCTGAGCGCTACTATTGCAAAAGTTGGCTTTGCACATGACTTCTGAGTTTATACCTAAGTAATGACTAATGGAGAGATGTGGTGTGATTGGATAGGAAAAAATTATGAATTGTTTATCTGTCTCTACCTAATCCGGCATGTTTTTTTTTTCTTTCTCGCTTTCTGAACGCTCTGCTCCTCATGTCCTTGTGCCTCGGTGCACCACCTTCATGCTTTGGATTTGTTTACCCAACAAAACAAATTCCCTCCTTTGCATGGGCATGAGGCTGACTTCCTGTCCAGGGCTTATTTCTATGGCAACGGAATGAAGTAAAAACATGGAAAAAGTAGACGGTGGGGGATGGGGAGGAGGTTCGCTCTTTCTTAGAAGATAGTTGGGTGTGTCGGGACACTCAAAGCCCAACAAAATCCTAACAGCATTTCACTTGTGAAAAGAATGTGGGCCTCTTGTGTCAAGACCTGACAGACTGTGTGGCAGCTGCCTGCATTTGGGGTGGTGTTTGGAGTGGAAGGGTTATAAAAAGAGATTGTTCTCTGGGTTTATATTTCAGGTATTTCCATTGTTGAACAAGGTGGATTCCTGTGCACTCATTTAGGGAGTGTGCACTTACATAGCCACAAGGGAACACACCCTGACCTGTCTTGCAGCAAAGACACTCAGAATGTGGCTAATGTTTTTCCAAATTTTCAAAGATTTTGACATCTGGACAAGGTCTCAATTAAGCAGAGCAAGCATACATAAATAAAGCTTTAAAATGAAACCTGTGGTTATTTATATCACAGACCCTCTCTGTCACTTAAGAACCCTTGGAAACGTATAAAGCCTCCTACAGATTGGGTGTTACAGTGACATCTGCAGGTTCTCTTTGGTTACTGCACACTCAGGGGCTTCTATTCAGGCTGGAGGCTGCAAAATTGGGAGGACTTGCAGGAAACCCAACCACTGAGAAGCAAAACGTTCTTAGTGTTGGAAACCCCAAGGTCCTGGACTGAAGTCCTTCAATGACATATGTCATCCCCAATGATTCTAAAATGGACTTTGTTCTTGCAATTGTGTTGTATTTTTTATTTCCTTTTCCACAAATAGTTCTCATTAAAAGAAATGAGTTAATCTGATGAAGGTCTGTGATGGTGCCTGATAGTTGAGATTTTTTTTGTTGGAAATGGTCGATCACTGTCCATACCCGTTTTACGTCACAGATGTGAAAAAGCTAGATGTGTTTTATGAGCTTTTGATGCTCAAAAGATGTAATATGGTATCACGCCACAATAGCAATCTACTGGGAACAACATAGCTGTTTTTCTCTTTTCATGTGTCCATAATCTTCTGTTCATCTAGAGAACCCCTGATACGACTCTCGACTCTACATCTCATTCTTGGGCATCCCACGATATTCCCAAAACCAGAAGGTATAATATACCTTGCCCTCACCCATGTGAAAGTCTGTGTCTACTCTGGGGTCCCCCATCCACCTGAGAAGGAGGCTCCTCAACTCCTTGCTTGATTTTTCAGTAGTGGTTTCAGAATGAGCTCCTTTTGATGACAGTTGACATAGGACGAGAGATTCGACTCTTGTCAAATCTAGGATCATTTATTATAATTTTTTTTTTTACCACAACCATAGTTGATGGTCAGAACATAGATAAAGAATCATGAAGAACAATCTATTTGGGTGAAATTCACAAAATGTAAGCCATCATGAGCTGTCACACAAGTATCAAAGACATGGGTGACTACTGTCACATTCTCATCATTAAGTCCCAACTGAAGCAGCAACATCTTATCTACACTAAAGAGAAAAAATACTGGGATGTTGTTCATGGTTCAAAATACTTTTTCATATTAAAGTGAATGCTTTAATTTACTGGAAAATCAAGGTTTCACAGTCTGGCTGAAGAGTAAAGGGATGTATAAGCCCATGAGGAGACGCTACGTCCAGTCAGTTACAAACTTAGCAAGTCAGTTTACCAGGAAATTTTAGACCACTTCCTTTTTCCTTCTGCCGACATGCTTCACTGAGATGCTGATTCAATTTTCCAGCAGGATGTGATACCTACCCACACTGTCAAAAATATTAGCACCTGTTTTAATGGTCATGGAATTACTGTTCTTTCTTGGACAGAAACATTGCGTGACCTGAACTCCGTAGGAAATTAATGGAATATTGTCCAGAGGCGCATAGTAAACACCAGACCCAAAGGTATAACCTGAGCTTCCTTAACACCTCACTGGAACCACATGTTAATTGTCTTAATGCCATGCAGCACTGATACTGTCCCAACTAAGCAGTTCCACAGTCCAAAAAGTTGACAGTGCAAAGGACAAGCTGGTGCAGATAATGTTATTGAGATGTACTTGTCTAATACCCAACTGGTAGTCCTCAGTGCGCCACATTTCCTGATCATCCAGTTTTTCCTTGCAAACTACTGTTCAAAGTAAAGCACAACTGCGCTTGATGCAAGCAACAATCTGAAAATAAACGGTAAACTACCAGACACATAACATTAGTCTTACCTGAAAAGAGAAAAGAGAAACCTTCAAGTGGCAAAACTGAAAGGATGATCCCTTCGTGTGTCTGCAGAGGGCGACACAGCACACCATCAGACTCAGACAGCTGCTGCTCAGATGTCTCAACCTAAATTACCCACTGACGACTGTGCTTCTATGAGTCATAAAGGCCACATTTTTCTACGCTCTTGTTACTTGTACCACACCGACTTAGGCCAAGCGACTGTAATCCCAAGATCATGTCCATATGGGTGCTTTTGGGATCGCTTTTATCCCTCTGTGTGTGCGTGCATATCTCGCGCTGCTCTGAGTGTTTAAGATCCTGAGGGTTATCTTGTGAGCTGCTCCGCGGGCTTAACATGTCA
Source organism: Alfaro cultratus (assembly GCA_903066825.1). Taxonomy (NCBI): domain Eukaryota; kingdom Metazoa; phylum Chordata; class Actinopteri; order Cyprinodontiformes; family Poeciliidae; genus Alfaro; species Alfaro cultratus. The sequence continues at coordinate 23,665 of CAEFZX010029812.1, forward strand.
GTGCAATCTGCCATGCCAGTGTCATTAAGTGATTGAGACTGATTATGGCTATTCATACACTTTCTATCATTGCTCTGAGTTCAAAGCGTCTGCCTTTCAATTCACACACACACGATCCACTATACTACACTACTTTTTCCTTTATCTCCCCCCTCCGCTCTCTCCTTTCAACAAGGCCTTTGCATGCTCTGTAATTTATTCCAGATGTGGGCTACCTCCCGTCCTCCCTGCACCGTTCCCTCCATTCTTTGCTCTCCCTGCGCTGACTAAAGCTGTAAAGGTTTGCCCTCCCCTCCTCTGGTCGTTCAACACGTTGGCCTCTGTAACCAAACGCGACCCCAGGAGGTCAGGCAGCAGACACCGGAGATTTTCCTAAATAGAAATCCCAATTCCCATGTTGCTTGGCACAGTGCATTCAGCATCTTTGCTGTGTTTGGTTCTAAAATCCTCCTTTTTTTGTCCAGCACTGACCTTAGTGAAGATACTTTTGTTGTTTTGATAAGGGCAAGATCATTGTCATTTTGTCCTTTTCCGTCTGTGCTGGCCTCTTTTCCTCCTGTCTGTGATGGGAACCAGCTGAGGATGGGGGGAAAGCTGAGCAGGGGGAGCAATGGGAATGTAGATGGCTGCAGGCATGGGGCCCAGGTGTTCCTCTCACTCTCAGTCCATCGTTTATTCAACATTTTTGGCATGTGTGTGATACATCCTGATGGCTGTGTTATCTTCTCTGAGGAAAATCTCTTTCACCATCGTCCTCTAAGTCCATAAACACACATATCTGTCAAACAACAAACACTTGGACACACAGTTGTACTGCATCTCAGCTTTGGAAGCCTTAGCTCCAGAAGCACTTAATGACTGAAGCAGCTGTTGCTCATGTAAACTTCACATCCTCTCCTTTTGAACCTTTTCTTTCCTCCTTTGGCTGCTTTAATCCTTGCATGTACATTTTAGCCTAGAATGGTTTATATTATATTGATAAATGTACAAATATATGCATGCAAAAATGCAGCCCCATATCTTTTCTGGCATTGTAACAGGTAAGGCAGTAGTAAATTTGTTTCAACCTTTTCCTGTTTGTCGGAGGTCACAGGATGAACTGGAAGAATCCAGAGGTCCTGCGCTATTTTCACTATGCCACTCACTTTGTGTAATGCACCATACTTTGATGCCTCCAAATATAATTTAAATGATGACTTACCTTATTATTTATTTCTTTCTTTTTGTTTTACTAAACGCTATCAAAGTTCCAACCATTTAAACCCAAAATGGGATCATCAGTTGCTGAAGAAAATAAACTTTTCACAGGTTGACAAGAATGTGTAGCTGCTCACATAAAGATGCTGAAGTAATCTGAGAGAGAGTTAATGTTAAGACTAGATTGGGCTATTGAGCCACATTGGCAACAAGTATACCTTTTAGGAGTTAAGGTGAGACTTTAAAGCCAAAAAACATCGTACCAGTTGTCAAGCATGGTGGTGGTGGCATCATGCGGAAGATCTGTGTAGCTGCCATTGGTGTTATTTGGTCTCTTGATGGAGCACAATAATAAGGATAAAGGACTGCCTCCATATGATTCACTTGTGGACCTACCTAATGGCTTCATAGTCTAAACATGGAAACAGCTGGAGGCTCCAAAAGGGCAACAATTGCAAAGCCAACATCAGCGCACAATGTTATTCAAATGGATAAAGCAGATAAATACTAAGCTTCTGAAATTACCCGGACCTTAACCTTAACCTCAGAGAAATGCTGTAACCATGTCTCAGAAAACCAACTGATTTAAATAAGCGCCGCAACTTCCTCTTGTCAGTGGTCGAATATCTAACCAGTATAATAACAGAAGCTCCACAAATGTTGCAAAACGTTTTGCAAGACATTTACCCAAATATTAGCGGCAGTGTATGCATGTTTTTGACTGTGAAACAAAATATACAATAAATTAAAAACTTCAAAACCCAAGAAGCCGGCACGCTTGGGTATAAAAGTTTGACCTGACGAAGATCCAAGAAGAATTAAAGATCGGCAATAAATGCTGTGAATATCAAAGGTGTAATATTTTCTTCATCCATTATTTGTTCTTCCACTACTATCTATACACGTGCAAAATACAGTACAAATTGTCATCTTGGTTGGTTGTGCTACCCACCATTATTAGTGCATATGTGGTAATTCTCTGTTTATATTTAGACTGAAAATGAGTATAATGTGTGGAATGACCTACTAAGGTTTTAGCCCTCCAGAGCATGAATTCTAGTTTGTAGCTGAAGGGCTAATAATAGCTAAGTCAAAAGGAGGTGAACTAATTTTCAGCAGGCGTAAAGTAGAAGATTATGTAAATTAATTGTTTTTGGTTTTATATGAAATTTTAAAAAGAACCGCCGTTGCACTGTCAGCATCACATCCACTTTTCGTAGCTTCTTGAAGCTTCGCAGGCTTCTATTTTGTGAGATTATGAGGCTGTGCTGCTTTTCAAACGTTGAACTGGAGATTTGTTGTTTTGCATGGGTTGGCACAGTGAGATGAAACCAAGATCAGCAGATTCTTGTGGTGGTTTGTGTCTATTTTAAAGCGTCCTATGAATCATTATGGTAGCAGACGACGAATCTGCCTGGAATTTTGCACATGTGCGTTCTCCAGATGAAAGAAAATGCCATCTGTTTCGACGTCTATCTGGAAACCTCTGCTGTCTGAAGAGTGCACCGTCTCAGCAGTCTGACATCCAAGAGCTCCAACTAAACGTGGAATTTAAGCACTTATTCTGGCAAAGATTTTTGGTCCTTGTACAAAATCATATTTCTTGTAATGCAAACTCAAACCAATCAAGTGTAATTTTCTGCTATTTCTTTGCACAGCTTCTCGCACTTTATTGTCATTTTCATTCTCAGTGTCAAACATCTATTTTGGCTGCTGATTGTTCAGTAATACCTCAAAAAACTATAAAATTTAGAAACCTTCTTGCAGCCATTGTGCTCCTCTTTATCTACTAATTTATGTTTTACAAAACAATATTCTATGCAAAGGTAAAAATATTTTTAGATGTAAAATTCTGTCATAAACTGACTAAATTATCCTCAAGTAGTCAGAACATGCAAACTTAAGCACTATCACTGACCTGTAGCACTTTATCAGATGGTTCTATTTACAACACTCAGGCACCAGAACAAAGAAGCCATTTTGTGTGCATGAAAGTCAAAGATGAAGTTGAAGTTTCAGTGGTCTAAAAGCCTCATAAGGCGTCAGCTCATTCATATTGCCGAAGCAACAGTGACAAAATGTTGACATGATTTTAATTTGTGGTTGCAGAAAGCAGCCATCCTCTATTGTTCTCTGTTGGCTAGGTTACAACAATCCACACTGACCATAACTTCCAGGATGGTGTTAACTAAATGATCAAGTTTTGTCTTCTTAGATTGCAAGATTGAAGCACCAGAAATATAATATGCACAGAGGAGTTTATTGGCACAAACTCCTCTGTGCATGTCCCAACTTGTTCCAACATATTTCTTACTGTCATCTCACCCATACACATCGGTTTGCAACACTTTGCTTTGCAAGATGTATTTATACCCCTAATACCGCCCCCAATTATTTATGTTACAATCACAAAACTCCCGTGTTTTTATTGGGATTTTGCGGGATAGAACAAGCCATATTAAAATCAAATTGAAAATCTTTGCAAAGACTTTGTGTTATTACAGCAAAAGGTTTGACGAAATGTTGATTCAGGCTGGCTGAATACAAAGGCACTCCACAATTTTGACATCTTATTTGTAATTTTTTAAAATGCACATTTATTCTTTGTATCCACGTCATTATGCACTGTTTTGTGTGCACTTATAATGTAGAATTTCAATAAAATACATTGAAATTTTGGGGCTGCAACCCGACATAATTTGGAAAAAGATCACTGGGTATGGCTGTTTTTGAAAGATACTGTTTATCTATCAGCTGTTGTTGGGTTATGGTTAGGACCATAAACTAGCTCAATTGTGTGTTTTGGGTTTTTTTAATGCATCACCAAGCTCTAAAAAACACACCATGGTGTCTCCAAGAATAACCAGTAAAACAATATTCCCCTCTTGTAAGACTAATATTTCCTTGGAAACAAGTTTGACAAAGTTTAATGTGAAGGAAAAATTTCAGCTTGTGTGACTGAAACTTAAACTTCCTCTTCCTGCCCCAACCATCTGCTTCTTCAATACGTCTGAGTCGACTGATCTTTCTAACTCTGAGAGCTTAGAGATTGCTTGAAAATCCCTTTAGTTCCTATTATTATTACAATGTTTCAGCACCTGAATCCCCCGTGCGTGAAACCCAGCACTGACACAGAAAAGTTGGATCCAGCCATATAAATTACAACTTTATAACTGTTGGGTATGTTCATTCGTGCAAAGTTATATCAGAAACACATAAGTTTTCTACCACATTTAGAGTTTTGCGTGTAGGTTAAAAAGTTAAAAAGTTTCTTCTTGAGTTTCCAGCTGCGCTGATCCTTCCAGATTTATGTGTGCTCTTATACCTGTACTTTGTGCTGGTCTATGTCATAAAATTGCAACAAATACATTAATGTTTGTGATTCAAAGGGTGTGAATACTTTTGCTATGTGCTGCATATTAGCCAAATACAGTTTTGAGAGTTGTTCACCACACTCCTCTCAATGGAGTCTCTTTTTTTTCAGTGTGTTTGTGAATCTGGGTCAGATAACGCATCGTGCTCCTTTTGTGCCTCTATAGATGCGGAAGTTACTTCTGATCTTGAATTAAGAAGCGGGATGAAGATGAAACTTTTGTTTGTTTCTCTGAATCCTGGGGACAATTCAGGCAACTTCTGTACAAACAAATGGACCGGACCTGCTGAATCTGGGGCCAACTGCTCCCTAAGGGAGCAAGACCAAAATGGACCTGACAGACATTCAGACAGATATACACACAGAGAGAGAGTGAGAAAAAGGAGAAGCCATACAGAGCAGTATAACATGGATATGGTCAGACAGGAAATGACCTCCAGGAAAAAAAAAAGGGGTAGAGGGGGGCTTCCCCTTGGGTTTGTATTTCTATCTGTTTCTCACAGACACTCACAACTCTATAATGTCTGATGATGTGTAGCAGAAGCTATGCATGGGAATACTGCTGGCCACGGAATGTTTTCAACATGTGCTGGGAAACGCAAAAAGAAAAAAGCAGCAACAGTCAACCAAACACATCGGCTCTGGAAAGCATTGCATCACTCGTATCTGGATGGCGGTGGAAGCAGGATCTGGAAATGTGTTGCATGTGCTTGAACATTTTGTGTTTAGTTTGATACAGGTTTCAGATGCTTTTTGTTCTCAGGGTCCCAGGCATTAACGTGAAACCTGGGAAACTCAACAGCAAACCTGTAGTTGAAGCAAAGTGTGGGTAATAGGTGATATAAGAACTGCTGAGTCAAAAATAAGCAAATAATAACAATAACAATAAACAATATTTTTTTAAATAAAATAAATAATAATATCAAGTAATAGTAATTACCTTAATAAGTCAACTACATATTTTGTAGCTTGGATTATTTACTCTTAGCATCACTATATAAACCTATTAGTATCCTTTAAATATCTGTGATCTGAACATTTTTAACAACACATTAGATGGAAACATAGACTTGGTTTTGCACCAAATTATTGTAAATTAATATATGTTGTTTCTTTTTTTTTGTTCCAATCTAAATTTAAACTGTTTTGCTGGGGCCAACTCAGACTCTTGTGAAGTTACTGTTTGATTCTTTGAGCCCTGAAACCCAAATATATACTGGATTTTACATCTCTCTCTTTTTTCTTTTTTTTAATCTTTCCATCTTCATTGAAAATCACAATTGTCTTGGTAACTAACTGATTCCTTGCACTACTTTGAGTTAGTGTAAAGTCTCAATATGCTACATTGACGTTTCTGGCTAGGATGTGACAAAACGTCAAGAGCTGGAGGAGTCAGTCAGCGTCATTTCTCCAAGCCACTGACTCCCATGTTTATCATAAAAGTGCAGATATCTTGTCATTGCGAGCTAAACATCTGGTTCCCAAAACTAATGCACAGGGCGAGTCATTCCTCTCTGTCTGTAAAATTATGGACTAAACACTCATCCACCCCCCTCAGACTGTATTTAGACTCCCCGCGTCTCTCTAATTCACATTCGGAAAGTCTTTCAGCAGTCTAGCAGCACGCCCTTCTTAATTCTTCAAAAACAAATGCGAACCATCTGTGCTCCCTATGGTGTGTGACCCCCCCCCCCCCCAAAAAAAAAAACCCGCAACAAACAGACGCTTTAATGAGAGAATGTAAATCACATTACAGACTTCGAGATGATAGTTACTCTACAGCGCGCATGCAGGCTAAATGAGTGGATTCTTATTGAAGGCTTTCTGCTGGGTGTATCCTGGGGGACAGAAAAACACACCTCACGCTCAACTGATGCTAGGATTGTTTTACTAGTGTTAAGTATTTGTTTATTTAATTCTCCAAACTGATCCCTCTTTTTAAATAAATAAATAAATAAATAAATAAATACATTCAGGGGGGTTCTCCTGGGGTTCCGTGTGAAGGAAATCTTCCAGCGTCCGCTTTGGATCACCCCTCAGTGGGTGCGTGGGCGCGCGCGCTCAAATGTCGGTCAGAGGGTCTTCCGCTCTTTCGGGGACGCGCGCGCGGGGTCCTGAATCTCGTGCGTAAAGAGACGAGGCGTGCACATCTGGCTCCTGTGGGGTCGTAGAGTTGCAGAGGAGGGACTTCTTCAGCGTGTGTGTGTGTCTCTCTGTTTGTGTGTGTGTGTATATATATATATATATATATGTGTGTGTGTGTGTGTGTGTGTGTGCGCGCGCGCGCGCGCGTGCTCTGTAATTCGCAGCAGATGACCACTTGGGGGGATGGAGGATGCATTCGGGAGGTGAGCAGCACCAGAGCATGTTGGACTAATGGAATTGCTTTCTTTTTTTTTTTTTTTTTTTGACGCGTGCGGAGCAAATGCTCCTGAGGTGTGCGCCGCTTTTCGGATCACGGCGTGAGTCATGGAGGGGCCGCTCCGCAGCATGACAGAGGAGCGGGGCGCCTACACCTGAACAACGAATGTGGCAATGGATACCAGCGGCTCCTACTTGGTGGGAATATGCCTTTTCCTGCTGTCGCTCGGTGGGTTTTCATCTTCCTCCCCGGTGGTGGATTTTTGTCCCGAGCGCTGCGACTGCGTGCATGCGCTGCACCTCGTGTGCGCCAACCGCGGCTTGCGCGCTGTGCCAAAAGCAGCCGCGCGGGTGTCAGATGATGCGCTGATGTTGAGCCTTGGGGGCAACTTCATCACGAACATCTCCGCTTCCGATTTCGCACGGTACTGTAAGCTCGTAAGGCTGAATTTGCAGTATAATCAAATAGCAGCCATTCACCCAAAAGCATTCGAGAAGCTGTCCAGGCTAGAGGAGCTTTACTTGGGGCATAATCTTTTAACAGCTTTACCTGCTGGAAGTTTACAGTCTTTGAATAAACTGTCTACTTTCTATGGGAATGACAACGCCATTAAGATAGTCCTACCGGAGAACTTCTTGAACTTGGATAATCTTGTTAAACTGCGCCTGGATGGCAACGCATTAGAGGTTCTGCAGGACTCTGTTTTCACAAATTTGGCCAACCTTCAGTACCTTCACCTGGAGCACAACAAACTCCATCACATCCACAGAAACGCTTTCTTGAAACTGACCAACCTGCGCTTTCTTAACCTGGCCCACAACAAGCTGTCGGCCCTCACTAATGTTCTGAGTTTCTCTCACCTCAGATCTCTGACCGTTTTGTTGCTGTCTGAAAATGAAATTCGGCACATCGGAAACCACGTCTTCCAAAACCTGAAGAAGCTGTCCAAGCTTTCCCTCAGTAACAACAGGATTTCTCGCTTGGACAGAGACGCAGTGAGGGGACTGTCAAGCCTCAGGGAGTTTCTGATTGATGGCAATGACCTGGAGGAAATTAACGCTGGATGGCTCGACCCTTTGGAGAGGGTTGAGGTGCTGGACTTCAGTCACAACCAGCTTGTCAGTGTGGACCCCTCTGCCTTTTCCAGACTTAAATACTTAAAGGTGCTGAGATTGAAGAACAACTTTCTCACCAGTCTGTCAGGTGAGATTTTTGCCTTCAACAGCGTTCTTCAGAACATTGATCTTCACGGCAACAACTGGACCTGCGACTGTCGCCTTGAGGATTTGAAAAAATGGATGACTGCTGCTCATTCTCAGCGAAAACTTTTGACTCTATTTGTGCAATGCCATTACCCGGAAACTCTGAGGGGGAAGTATCTGGACTATGTGAACAGCTCCCAGCTGCATCCCCTTGGGAACTGGAACCATTCCTGTAAGAGTGGATCTGGGCCTGAGGACAGTCGGGGAGGAGGCCTAGGTAAGATACTGGATGGGAAAGATGGAACAAAGTTAGATCGAGAGGGGATACGTGAGGAGAATTGGATGGATCTAGGTGACAGAAATAAAACAGAATTAGGAGAAAGAGAAGGTTTAATACAGCTTAACAGAGGCGGGACAGTGACAAGGAGAGAAGGGGAGAAAAGGAAAAGAGGTGGCCAGGAGGAGGTAGAAGTCCAAGGAGACCAAGGCGGTCTGGAGGCAGCAGAACCTTCTATCCTGAAAGGAAAGAAAACAAAGAAAGAGTCACGACCTGCTACAGAGGCAGCGGGTAGACGTACCAAAGGAAGCCACAGGTCAAATGTTATACCTAAGATTGATCCATTAGTCACGTCCAAACCAAGTCATCCAACAAACACATGGCTCAGTACCAGGGAGCCTGTCCAGCCAGGAGAAAAGTTTGATCTCCTGAGGTCAGATCGAGATGAGGCACTGCCCGTTATCTCAGATCCTTGTGTGTTCAACCGACATTTCATCACCAATGTTTCAGTTGATCAGGTGACATCCAGCACTGTCACCGTTTACTGGACAAGCAGAGATCATCATCGCTACTCACCAGGACCAAGACCAGGCCTACACGAAGTCCACTACCGGATTCTGTTTGACCGGTTCGGCAACCCGGACCGTTTCCCTCGCTACGTCTATGCCGGAAGAGATTCTCGCTCTGTGACCCTTCGCGAACTCACCTCGGGAGTGACCTATGTGGTCTGTGTGGAAGGAGTAGTTGGCGGATTTGTGTGCCATGTGGCACCCCGTGACCACTGTGCAGGACTGGTCACCCCCCCCGAGGTGGCCAGCCGTCAGGGCAGTACTTCTCTAACATCTGACCTCCAGCTGGTGACAGTGGTGACACTGGTGGGAAATGCTTTGCTGCTGCTGGTCATCAGTGGCATCTGGCTTGGGCGGAGCCTCAGAAAGAGGCTGCAGAAGAGGAAGTCAGCCATTCACGTGCGCCACATGTACTCCACGAGGAGACCGTTCCGTCCCACGGTGGCAGCGACCTCCGTCTCCACGGACTTTACCAGCTACCAGAGCAGTCGATCAGCTCGGCTTGCTCCCCTGGAGGAAGGAGACCTGATTGAGTTCCCTTGTGACCGATTTTTAGACAACTGTGGTGTTCGCAGAGACAGCAGTATGCAGAGATTCTCTGACTAAAGCAAAAATACATGGAAATGCACGGTATAGAAAGAAATATTTGATTTTGACCAAGTTGAATTCTTTGAATTAAAAAATAACTGTTTTTTACTGTATACATCCTGCAAAACCAGACCACGAACATTTGTTTTTGGTTGACTCTCTTTACTGAGAACAATTTCCTTCAGCTGTAGCACAGCTGAGCTCATAATGATCATTTCAGACTCCAGAGGAAGTCCATTTTCTCAGACTTCCTTTTTCCTTAATCAGGCCTTTTCCTGTTTCATTTCCTTGCACCTGAGAATGTCTCAACATATGTGATTTTTTATGAGTGAATGTGTGCACATATTGGATGTTGTACCACTGATTTCATCGATTGTGCTAATACCCAGTTCACAGACATGATATTGTCTACTATTTGTATAGTATGTGATGAGGGCTGCTGGTTGGCAGAGAAACACCTACTATTTGTATTATGTTTTATACACTTTGTAGAAATAGCTACGTCATTTAATATTATGCAGAAAAAAAACAAAAAAAGCACAAGGAAATCAGTATGCACACTGGGTTTCCTGTGTGGACAAGTGCCTACACCTCCAGATTGCGCATAAACCTGTTGCTGAGAGCAGATGTCTCCAACAATATGCCCAAATTGTAATGGAAGCATTTGTGGACAATTTAATTATGTATGATATACTTTGTGTCTATATGCATTGATTTGTTTGGCAAAGCAAAAGAAGTGTAAATTTCTAAACCCACACGGGACAGGTGAAACACACGTTGGAAGAGGACAGATTTGATATCTGGACTCTGCAGTCTCTTTTTTTTATTTTTCATGTAATGTCAGACATAACATGAATGGCATCAAAGTCCATTCATGTTGACAAAACTGCTGAAAACTATTAATATTTTAAACGTCTGTCACTCAGAACTTAAATGTACACTACCGTTTGTATTTCAGAAGGTGGAACAATAAATCTAAAGGTTTAAAGGAAAATCTGAATTGTATGTGAGGCTCTTACAGTGTTAATGTTAGAGAAGTCTGGCAATGGTTAGTGTCTTTGTTTTAGTCAACAGGGTGGGGTGCCTCCAGCACTTAGTCCCAACAGACAAAAATCTGTGCACAAAGAAGTATTTTAAGACCACCAGAAGGTCAAAGAGTCGATCATTCAAGTTTATCTAAACTCATTTTAAATGTTTTACTTGAAAGATTTGGCTTTGTTTGAAATAAAGTTTTGAACACTTACATACTTGAATATAACTGACATGTCAATTGAACAAAGGGGAAAACACCACTTTAAAATGTTTGTGCAACAATATATTAAGAAATATTTTTGAGTGCATGCTGGAAAAAAAACTAAAAGGGCTTCAATATCTTTCGGTTACTGTGGTCACAAGACGGTGTAAAAAACGAAACGGACGCTAGGGGGCAGAGTGAACCGCACAATTCCTCATGCAAATTTTTCCCCCAAACGACCAAACAATACATCTTTTTTCGTGAATGAAAAATGACATAAAACCACGTGAAGATAACATAATATTATTATTACTGTTATTATTTTAGCATTAGATTTACAACCACAGTCCACATCTTTACAGTACAAAATGTTAGGTTGAAACGTAAATCATCTGAGTGGGATTTAGACATGAAGTGCAGTTTGTAGTTACTTCGGTGACAATTTCATTAGGCCTATATATATATAGATATAAAAAAGTGCCATTCAAGAAAGCCTGTTTACAATCTTTCTTTCCATTTCTATGGCTCTGGAACACAGATTTCTGGTTTGATTGGCTTTATTTACAAGAACACATTTGCAATGTTTAAAATAACATTTTGTAAAGAAGTGGTTTACTTATTAATAAACAAATACAGTTGTATTATTCATTGAAATGATTTTTTTTTTTTTTGCTTCAAAACAAAAGGCATAAACTGTGCAACCAGCAGCTGCAAAGTTAGTTACATATAAAAATATATAGGGCCTTGCAGATGTACTCATACTCCTTGAAAGTCTCACATTTCAGTACACTTTCATTGCATTTTATGAGTTAGAACCACACAAAGCAGTGTAAAAATGTACCGAGGAAGGGGAGAGATTGCATTTAGCTGTCCTTTTTCTGCAGTTCTGGCTTTAAGTCTCAAGCAGGTTTTCCTTCAACGTTGGCTTGTTTACCTCCCTTCCCACATTTCCATCGACTCTGTTCATTTTTCATGTTCCTGCTGAAGAAAAACATCGCCACAGGATGATGCTGCTACCACCATGTTTTTTGGAAATGGTGTGTTTGGAGGGGATGTACCTTTACAAAAAGTCCCATAATTTTTTTTAGATTAAACTGAACTGAATAGTAATAAATAGTGTCGGAGACTATTTAGAGTCTCCGACACTACTTTATATAGTAGTGTCGGAGTAAAGAGGAGTAGCTTTAATTTATTTTTTGTAAAACATTTTCTTTCTCCAACCTGTGTACATAAACATATGAATTGTTTTGCCGGCACCGTACTGCTTAGGAGTTGGTTTGTTAAAGTTAGTGCAGAACATGCAGAGATTGTCTGTGTTTGGATCACCCGTGACTTAGAAGTGCAGGTTGGATTCATGTAAACAGCCCCAGATATTTTCCTCATCAACACAAGAGTCACAGTTCACATCAGAGTTTTGCAAACAAGGCTTGTTTTAGCACCTGATATTAAAAAAAGGGCTGCTGATGATGCCGGTGAAACAGCTTTGAGTCCGTATGGATTTATGAATCCACTCGTCGAGTTCAGCGCTATTATCTGTAGCGGGGGTTACAGTCCAGAGAGGGGGCCGTGCCCGATGTCGGATCCGGCTGTCGAGGAGGTGGAAACGCTGTTGTGCTGGATGGCGTGTGGCTGAGTCTCAGGGTCTGCAGGGGTGGGACTCCCTTCTGGACTCACCCCTGCAGCTGGACACAGAGACATCTGTCAAAGTCACCAATAATGTTCGGGTTGTCCGCTGTTGGATTGAGCTTTGCTTTTGTATGTTTAGCAGACAAATAAAAAGCCAACTACAGCTCAGGTCATATGAAAACATCTCTTTTTTATTCTTTTAACAACTGAATACTGTACATACAGGTAAAAAGACAAGAATAGAAATATATGAATATAACACAGGCTATCATTGTATAATAGCCGCTTGTAAATCTTTTGTTATGACAGACAGTCGAAGTTTATGTTGGACATACACTTTAGCCTGCCTGGAGTGCGACATGTATGGTTCTTTGAAATGTAAAGATGAAGGATCTTCCTAAGTGTTTGATCGGCTCTCCTGAGGAACAAAAGTGCATCGCTAATATTTGGAGAATGTGGGGTTAGAAGCTGATTTTATTCCATAGTGCTGAGGGACACAGTTTAAGGTCTCTGAATGAACAGAAGAGTGTTTTATTATAGCAAAACAGTATGCAGCCATGTGGCATTCGTCTGTTAGCACTATAAAGGAACAATGTGCCTGAACAATAACCTCAGCGGTCATTGATGATGATCTGGGAAAGCTGCTGGGCTGTCTAGACAGAGGTGCTGGGTAAGGGGTTTTACTCACTGGGGTACCCCTGTGCCTCCCTCTGCCGAGCAGTGACGGGACAGTCCTTGTGGGTGAGCAGGATCTGCTTCAACTGGCCAACCTCTGACCTCAGTGACGTCACCTCGTTCTGGGGATGCAGATAGATCTGATAAGTGTGATGCTTTGCAGAAATATGCTTACCCATCAAACGTTTTTATTTAAATCTTTTTTTATTCAGAACTTCAAGTCTGCATTCTTTCAGTCTTAGAGCCTTGCAAAACGCAAAGCATTGCCCACCTGCAGCTGTAGGTTTGTGTGCGTAAGCTCTTCTGCCTTCTTCTCCAGTGACGACACCCACAGTTTCCTCTTTTGTCGGCAGCGGGTTGCTGCAGCCCGATTGCGCTCCAGGAACTTTTGCCTGCGCTCATCTGGGTCCTGCTCAGCCGATCTTCTTCGACGGCTGCCGCCTCCTCCTGCTCCTCCTCCCCCTCCACTGCTGCCCCCGCTGCTGCTGCCGCTACAGCTTGCCTGTGCTGCATGCTGAGAGTGGGACGGTTGCATCTGTTGTGCAACTGGTGATAACTGAAAAAAAAAGAAAAGAAAAAAAACATTGAAAAGTAGCATCTCTTTGCTTGAAAGCACAAATACAACACCAACAGAAACTGTGTACTTTGTGTAATGCATTGCACCTGTGGTGGGGCAGATAGTGGGGGTGCAGGTGGGGAGTTCTGGTGCAGGCGTGATGGCGGTGATTGGTGAGAATGAGAGTGTGCTGCGTTCCCTGACTGGTGAAGTTGGAGGCTCTGAGTGCTTCGTAGGTGTTGTGGAGGTGGAGCATGGCATCGCTGCTGGTAGGTGTGGGGCGGAGCTGCAAGCTGTGGCGGTTGATTGGGTTGGTGATGATGATGGTGATGAGGGAGGTGGGGGTGATGAGGATGGTGGTGTTGCTGTTGCTGTACTGGAGGGGCGTGGTGGCACTGTGACATCATCTCCATCATGTGACCCATGGATGTCACAGGATTGTTGATGGCAAGCATTCCCGGGTGTTGATGAGAGTAATGATGCCCCATCGTCTGTTTGGGTCTCTGAGCACAGGAAGAGAATTAATCAAAGAATAAGCCGTCAGGCTTGTGAAAAAATTTTTCAAGATGCTCTCAGTCACGCCAAACAGGACATGGTGAGGTGAGCGAATCTTCATTGGTGAAGACAGAGTGTCAGAACAGCATAGTACGATAAGGGTAAAGGTAAGCCTAAGTAAGGGTATCATTACTTCATTTAGTTAGCATTCCATATCAGTGTGTATATGTGAAGATAATGGTAATTACTGCTTAGTTAAACTTGAAACAAACTGAATGTGAATATGTGTATTTTCATTAGAAACTTTCAGCCACAATTTTGATCATTTGTTGACCAGACCTTTTTTATGAGTTTTAGTCACCCCCCAAAAATTTATAAATTATATATATGTATATGTGCTTCCTATTTTGGACTTTCTTAAAATGTACTGTGACTTAATAATTAGTTCATGTAATTAATTATACATAGTTATAATTAACTATGTGTAGTTAATTATACATTGTCATCTGAGTGGGATTTACTCAGGTGACAAGACACCTAGAAGTGTCTTGTCACCTAAATCAATATTGCTGGGGGAAAGAAAACAAAAAAACTATTGGGTTACAGTATGTTCCGAAGGGTGTTGCCCACGGTTTTGTCTTTGGACCAATTCATCTCACAATTTTTATTATTAACATTGCATCTTAATACAATTGTAAATCCCATAGTTATACTGATGTCACAGTTCTTTCGTCTTGTGCAAATTATTATTTAATTTTAATCTGGGCTTGCTATTCTTCTTATTTACTTTGAAGTGACCTGCTGTCATGTGCCACAAAAGGCAAATAATAACGATGAATAAATAATTTATTTTTGATATTTTTGCAAATCGCCTACGCAAAAATTAGGTATTTCAAATTTACCTTAAATCTGTAGGTTATCGTTAAATATGTAGGACACTCTTGGTTTAATGTGATCGTGGACTGGGGACTTTAGTGATCAAAGGTACATGCTGAACCCAAAGGGCACACAGGTATTTTTTTAAATATGTATATTATTTTGAAGTTTCTGAAAATATACTAAAGGTCTTTACAAAAACAACTATTAGGTCTTGTCCATAATTGGAGTTTCTTCTAACAATCTCCGACAGTGTTGACAAACACCGATAAGAGGGATAATGTGTTCTCATACAAATGGTGCCATCTGCAGCTTGATCCCTTCACACTTTATTAGTCCTGTGTATCATCTGACTAAAGCGACTGTACGAGCTAAATTAAACCTCATCTCACCTTTCTCCCACACTCAGCGAGATAGGGAGAGGTCATGTTTGGAGCATGACATCACCTCCCTCCCAACTCCCAATATTACTATCTGCTTGCTGTTACACAATATTTCTTTAAGAGAAGAGGCAGTCTTTCTCCCTTTCTTTTTCCCTCTCTCTCTCGCTCTCTCTTTCTCTGTGTCTGTCTCTCTTCACCATTCAGCTACAAAAAAAGGGCACATTTAGTCGCTGCCAAAGATGAGGTCACCGAAGTGACTGTGCCAACTTCACCAGCCAGCTAGGCCGCCAGTCAAACAAACACACACACACACACACACACACACACACACACACACACACACACGTAGCAGGACGGGGCATGAGTATTTCAGCTCTGTTTACTACATACAAACACCATGACGCTGGGGCTGCTGATTACATCATGGGTCTTCTTGGCCTAGATGACACACCGCTTTGATATTTCTGTCTAGAGGGATCAGTGAATGAAGACATAAAACTTTACATGAAACACTGATCCACTTGTCGAATGTTTATTTTTCCACTTCAGCTGAGTGCACTGTTACTGTACAACAGAGGCATGTTAATGCTCCTCCTGTGGTTTTAAAGAGGCAGTGTCCCGTTTCACACCTGGGAATGAATAGCGCCTGATAACACTTGATTGTAGCTCAACTGCTGTGCTGAGGATCCGGAAAAGACAACTGACTTTATTACGGGTGCGCTGATATGAACGAGGAGCAGTTAAGAGTTTAAGATCATACGAGCTGGCCCGGGTGATACATTACTAAGCCTTGCAAAAATGTTGATACTGCTTCAACTTTTCCACATTTTTTCATGTTACTACCACAAGTTTCAATGTACATCATTACGGATTTATGAGATAAGGCAATATTAAGTAGGGGATCATTGTAAAGTTAAAGGAACCAAAGAGTCTTCAGAAGTCATCTAATTAGTAGATAGACCTAATTAGTAAATAGATTCCAGCTGCATGTACTTAATGTAACTTTCGCAAAACAAAGAGGGAAAGCAGGACAAATATATAAATGAGTCACCGTCTTCCAGCATAATTAGCTACTCTTTGTGGCCACTTGCAGAATGGTTTTACTTTATGGCCAAAAGAATGGATCTTCATGCATTGACTACAGAGGCCTCAATAAATTCACCATAAAGGACTTATAGCCTTTGCTTCTTCTCATCTTTGCCTTCAAGCTGCTGCATGAGTATTGCCCAGCTTTTGACATCCGAATCATCGTGGATGTTCACAGCCAAGGCTATGGGTTCCAGTACATTGTAGATTCAGAGAGTTTTGGTTTTGAATACAGCTCTTGGGTCTCCGGATTATTCATTTTTTTATCCCACTTTGAACAGGTATTTTAAGGATCTTCAACCTTCTGGGTATTCTGGATCGCGTAAAGACATTAAAAGCCAGATGTGACTGTGAAAGGTGAGATTCCTTGACTTTTTCCTGAACTTTCCGACAGTGTTGGGGCAAGCTGCAGTGACAACACTTCACGACAACTATCACATCAGGTGACTATGGAATAATGGGAGCTGCTGGATGACTATTGAGCTACAAAAATATATCCAGCAGATTCTGAATGTTAAGTAACAGACATGTGATACCTAGAGACATGGTTGCTCAATGTCTTTTTGTTCCCTTTATCATACAGATATCTGTAATTAAGGAAATTAGCTCAAATTTCCTTAACTGCAAACATGGTCAAACTTGACCATGTTTGCAGGAAGCTAATGTTTATGTGTTGCTAATGCTAGGTAAATCTTGGTAGTTCTCATCTATACTGACAAGTTAAGATAACTGGCTTCACTGTATGAAACTCAGTGTCAACCTAGTTTTCTGAGAACTCACTATCAAAGTTCAGTGAGACTTTTGACATCTTATTCCAAACAAAATTTGGGAATTATTAAAGAAATTCCCAATTTTTTAGGAATGAGGGTTGGATGAGTTCAGTGCAGCAGCTTTCTGGGAAATTCATATTTGCTTTGGGATAGTGACTCATGTCAAATGGCAGTTTGCATCTTATGAAAGCAGCCAGATGTAGCAGTCTTCATGAACTGTAGGGATATGTTTATAGCAATGATCAAACTCGATTTGCTTTCTGTCTTCTGAAAACCGAGTGTAATTTCAAGATCTGAGTTTCACCCTTGGAGGAATGCACCAGAAACTGTGACTTGTGGTACGTTGAGATTTACAGCACTGCCCACAAATGTGCGTCAAAATGGTCTGTGGTCAGTCACGGAAAACAAAACTTCATATCATATTGCGTCTTGTTACATAATTTCTTATGTATTTATATTGAAATGTCTGTACGGTACGTTGAGAGCAAAGCGAAACCAAAGTCAAATTCCTTGTTTGTGTGCATAGCTAATAAACATAGCTAATAATGCTAATTCTGATTCATCGTGTCATATTGGATCACATTATACTTATACCATATATATCAGCTCTCACTGTTATATATGTTGCATTATATTGTATTGCATTGCCAGTATCGTATCACATTGCATAATGTAATTTTTGTATTGTACTATTAAACCAAGTGAGAATGTATACCGTAAAATACTGCATGTTAAGTTTACAATCCAATTCCACTAGAGTGCATAAAGATGTATTAGCTGATATCTTTTTTCATAAATACTGATGATTTTGTAGTAGTCAAAAACATTTAGTGGTACCTGAGGAGAACAACAGGAAGGGTTTTGAACAGGAGCTGGTATGCCCATTGCACAAGACATCTGCTTTTCTATCTGATGAAGAAAAAATATTGACACAAATATTTTTGTGGCTCTAAGAAAACAACACAATATCACCTCATTATTAAAAAATAGAAAAGCCTCCCATCTTTGTCACATCCATTTAATATCCAACACTTTTGACAAATACATCCAAACGTCAAAAATTTCAAAGACGACAGCAAATATTTATAATTCTGCGAGCATGACCTACTTCTACAAGTAGTCACCCCATCACTTATAAATAATCAATCATGCATAGGCGAAACTGTGTGAAGGTGAGCATGACAATAAAGCCTCCGATACTTACAGTCATGTGCTGAGCAGATGCCCCTTGCATGGCGGGGTCTGGCAGGGTGCCAGGTAATGAGGCTGGCAGAGGTTGTCTGTGTCTGTTCCGCATTTGAAGGAGGCAGGACAGCGCCCCGGGAGCCGGCCTGTGGTCGATCACACAGAAAGGAAAACAGGTCAGTCCAGGAAGCTCTGCTCAGCTAAAGTTTCATCGACCCTGGTTCAGAAAGAGGCACAAGTTGAAACATTTATGGTCGTGTCCACATTGGAGGTACCTGCTTAGTAAAACTTACACAAATGTTCATGACAGGATAAGGCCTTTATGACGGTGTTGGTTATTCTATAGGATAAAAGATGATTATCGGAGGTCCTGTCTTTAATAGCCAGACGTTGATAAGCAACAACAAAGTTATTAGATCTTGATCCTGAAAATGTTTTCCATTTTTTGGAAAGTTCATCTTTATTTCTAAGCGCTTAAAAAGCATTCCTTGTGCCACACAAATATCATATTTGCAAAGATAAAAAAAAACAAAAAACAAATAGGAAATGTACACTGAGCAAGCAGTGTAATAAAGAAAAAACTAATTTAATCCTTTTTGAAACCTTTTTTTTATTTCAAAAACATCTATAGAATTTTCATAAATTGTTTAAAAAGGTTATTTTCAAAGCATATCCTTATTTCTGTGTTTGATCAGTTGTTGCCCCTAACTTTTCAAGTTTGAATTTTAACTTTAGGAAGCTTTCTGCTTTATTTTTGTTTGTTTTTTTACTTGAAACTTAGGAATTTCAACTGCTGAATAGAGAATAAACACACCTCCACCATGACAGACATTAAAGGAAAGAATATGTTGATTCAATGTTGGTGTAAAGAATCTGTTCAGTTAAGTTTCATTTTACATTTATTCTTCCTTTACAATATTTTTTGAAGAGCAAATATTTTTTCTGTGTGCATATCTTTGGGGTGTATATCTTTTATATTTCCTACCTTTGAGATTCTAGTTTTACAGGTTCCAGTGGTGAGTCAATGCAATGTAATTTAATTCTGATATGCGCCAACTGGCCTATTTTTTTGCAAGACAAAATATTCTATTCTATTCTATTCTATTCTATTCTACTTAGGGCAAAACATAAACAAAAGTTTGTTTTAGATAATTTTTACTACTTCTTTTTATTCCCAGAAAACCTTTCGGAAAAATGTAAATAATACAAGGCAGATATAGACTATGCCATTCTGTTACTAATAAAGACAAATCAATAACATATGAAAATAACTTTCAAGCAGCCAAGAGATAAATGCCCTTCAACAT
This sequence comes from Alfaro cultratus, assembly GCA_903066825.1. Classification (NCBI taxonomy): domain Eukaryota; kingdom Metazoa; phylum Chordata; class Actinopteri; order Cyprinodontiformes; family Poeciliidae; genus Alfaro; species Alfaro cultratus. Next base: position 43,426 of record CAEFZX010029812.1, read on the forward strand.
ACTGCGATGTGACTCTATGAAGCAACAAATTAAATAATAAGAATTCAAAATGGGAAAGCAAGGAGAAACACACTAAAGAAAACCTAGTATATTGAAAGAAGAGCATGGAGGCTTGGGGATCACAGCAGGGATGCAGAACGTTGGGTGTCATGCGCTGCTGACCTAACCGTTCTGGCTGAAGGCCAGTCGGATAGCGTGGGTCTCCATGGCTGCTCTGATGTCATCAGCTAGGATGTCATCATTGAATCTGGGAATTTACGTCTCCTTCAACATACAGGCAAGTGCAGACGAACCAAAACAGCTTTACATGGTCTAGTGTCAGACACTCAAAAACCCGTTTGCCATGGTAACAGGTCGTAAACATCACTGGAAACAGTCAGAATTACAGTACAGACAACATTCGGTAACACTTAATTGGTTTCGCTGACTAACACAACGTCTGGATTGAGTGGTACTGATTTACTGCGTCGTGACTGACTGTCAGCTCTCCCTCGATACTGTCCTGTCATGGCCTGCCTGAGCCACGACATATGTTTGCAGCTTATTTTACTGATTCAGCTAATCATCAGCAGAGATGTAACAGATGTTTTGTTTATGTTCCTCGCGTGATCCAGTCAGATATGTAGGTCAGGAGATAGGAAGATCTAAATGTCAAACGGGCATTTGGGATGAAAGACAAATAATGTCCTGAGTCAGCCTGCAAGTATGATGTTAGTTCACTTCTCTTTTTTTCTTTTCCCGATTAAGGAACAACATATCTTTTCTTTAAAAAAAGCATGTTTTAAAAGAAATAGAATGGAGTTATAATAAGTACATCATTTTAGGTTTTCAAAAATAATTATAGAATGTAAAGACCAAAATGTCTGTATTGTTTCAAAACTCTTGGGATTCTAACTGCCAAGCCTAAATAAAGTCTTTCAGAATGTGAGGCACATTTTTAAGTTCAGAGACCACTGCTTTATTTTCTAGAGATAGTACCACTGTTTTTTCAGGACCTACAAGATTATTGAGATTATAAGGTAAGACTGCTGATCTGCATGCATGCTTAAAGCACTTTTCATTTAGCCTCTGTGTTTTTGTGATGGAAAAATATATCTCACAAATCCAAATGATGAAATCCTTTGTACTGGTGGGGACAGGTTTGCTTTAAAAATTTATTCATTTGCTGATCTTTTGCTTTGTGTCAGCTATTTAGACAGGAATAAGCCTAAAACAGCAAAGAGACAGCAAAACATACCTTCATACACAGAGGCTCCCTGGTACAGTATTTGTGGCCGTGAGGGATCACAACCCCGTCTGATTAGCTAAAATCCGCAAATAGTTAACACTCCCTCTAAAAATGCTTGTAAGAGCCTGTTTTGACAGCTCAAACATCAAAAACACCTTTGATATTCATTAATATGCACAGCGGAAACTGTCTTAGCACTGTCATGCTCACAACACTCCACTCTCTGGGTAACAGCCAATCACCTTCAAGAAAATTAAATCCTGCTCCTGGATTGACTGGTTTACAAACAGCAGCCAAGCGCATGTCAAGTAGCATTGTGCCAAGGTATCTCCGCTGCCCAAGCTGCTTTTATTTTTTCAGAAGAATCTGCACAAAGGTGATTTTTAATTTGAAGTATTTGAAAAAATACACAAAAAGGTGTATCTGTGAATACTGAACCACAAATAAGCGGGGGTCCACTGTTTACTAGAATCAAATCATGTCATATTGTATTGTATGGCATTGTGTCATATGACATATTACGGTATGACTTTATATCTCATGATTGTTTCATATTTTATCACATGATATTTTAGAGCATTGCAATATACTGTAGTATATAATACAGTGGATTATTGTACGGTTTTGTATTGCATCTCCTTATCTTGGTAACTTTACTGGGTGGAATTATTATGCGTCATATATGGTATTGAATTGTCTCATATTATGCAGTACACATCATATTTAGAAATTTGTTGCGGAAGTACAGACTGATTGATTGATTGCTTGATTGGTGACATATTGCAAATTCACCAACTGAAGCAAATCAAAAATACTCTTAAATAATGCAGAAAACTACTTGAAATCCAAATAGGGTAATCCACAGATTTATGCTGTGCCCACAGTATTTCAAGCAAAAGTTCAATAACTGCATTCAAATTTGTAGTTGTAATCTGATCAAATATTTAAAAAAAAATTTAACTTTAAAGCTTAACTAATTTATCATGACTTGGGTAACACTGGACATTTGGACATGATTTTCTTCGGATAGAACCGGAATGTTTTTTCTCTCCGTTTCGTTGTTCTTATAAATCTACCTTTGCATCTATAATATAGTGCGTGCCTATGTTCTCAGAAATCCCAAAGATTGAGTTTCTCCTGAGTTAACAAATCTAGAGCCAAACTGTCTGGCAGAGTGGGAGCAGCTGTTGGGAGCTGATCGGATGAAAGACAGGAACCTCCTCTAATCTGTCAGTTGAACTGGGTGATAACCAGGGAGCCAAGGAAGCTGCCCAGGCGCTGAGAGACTCCAGTCTGATTCGGAGTTTTTACAGACACAATAGAGGCGGTTAGTCGGGCACTGGGGCGGGTAGAGTCAACAGGACTGAGTGGGCGTTATGCAGCGGTTCTCCATCTGCACTTTGTTCCCTCAAAATGAATGTTTGATCTTTTTCTTCCTTGCTCTCACTTCATTAATGAGGTAATGAATTATGCAGAGGAAAATGCCAGTCGCTGCCCGACAGAATGAGTTATAATATGTCAAAAACAGAAACACAAGAAAAAAATGTGTGTATGTTGTGAACTGTGCTATGCAGACAATAAAGTACAATGCCTTGCAAAGTTTGCATACATCATAAGTTTTTCAAATTTTGTCACATTCTAGCCACAAACTGATTTCACTTGGTTTTTGTATTTGTCTCTGTCTTTCTGTCCACTTTGACTCATTTCCTTTCCATAACATGACACCGCCACAGCCATTTTTTCATTAAAGGACTTAAGAGTATTGGGGTACAAAGTTAGTTTTCCACCATACATTTTTTGAATGAAAGCCAGAAAGTTTAGTTCTGGTCTCACCTGAGCACCTTCATTCACATGTTAGCTGTAGATCCTGCATGGCTGGAGCCAAAATTTAAATAGGACTTATCAGGAATTCCTTTCAATGGCCTTCTTAATATTATTTTTTAATAAAGATAAGGTTTTAATATTTGTAGTTCATGTTGAGTTCAATTAACACTGGGGGATTCTATTTACTAATTAGGTGACTTTTGAGACAAAACGGCTGGAGTTGATTTTATTTAGGGGGATTGGAGTAAGCGGGTACTGAATGCTAGTCAGATTTTTCTTTGTAAATATTTTATGAAACCATGTATCATTTTCTTTTATTTTAGAGTTATGCCTTGCGTCCATTGCCGGAATTAGAAGAATAAGGGGCCCTGGGCTGGGCTCAGTTTTAGAGCCCTTTCCTAAAAAAAAATAAAAATAAAAAAAAACTTTTATTCATGCAAATTAAAGAACATTGCTAGGTAGGTCAACCCATTGGCAGGTACAAATTGGTGGATGGCCTGGCCCCATGTTGGTTCCAAAAAAATGTCTTATCACTTCATAATTTTCAAATATCTGAGTGCTGTTTAAATTAATAAAAATCTAAACACCACATGCAAAATGAGCCCGTGTGTTTAATGTGAAATGGAAAGTTTGTAAAACATACACAACACCAAAAAGTAAATTTTTTTTGGATTGGCACCCTGAGCTATTGCCCTGTAAACCCTTGCTAAAGTCTGACCCAGCATTGCATTGTGCTAATTTACTACATTTAGCCCCAATAGCATAAAGTCAAGTTTGTGGTTGCAAGGTGACATAATTTGAAAACCTTCAATGATCATGAAAACCTTTGCGAGACGCTGCAAATAAATATGATATGGATATGTCATTTGGAATACAAGTGTCTGTGTGTCTATATATAAAGCAAAGGAAAGCTATACTCACCCTGAATGTGTCAAGGTGGAGGGAGCCTGGGTGATCACTGATCCAGATTGTGAGGCGCCAGAGGAGCAGGACAGTGCTTGCTGGGCAGCCAGGCTGCAGCTCGGTGCCATCATTGGGCCATGGCCCTGGGGATGATGCAGCGGGGCCTGGGGATGATTGAGCGGCGGTTGGGGAGGGTGCTGAAGCTGAAGCTGGGGCTTTAGATGTTGCTGATTCATACAAGACGGCCCATTATGAGACAGTGTCTGCAGAGGACGAAGCAGAAGCAACAAACTGGCTTGGATCTTTTCGGAACTCAGAGCCAGCGTCGAGGTGTGCACCTTTGGCTTTGAGGGCTGGCTGGTTAATTTAGAGGGTAGAATGTGATCGCCTGGTTTGTCTTTCCTGCAGCAGGTCGGATATCTGCAGTCGACTAATTGGGTCTGATTCCCTTTATCACCCCTTGCAAACAAACAATGGCCGCTCAAGGCACACACCGTTACAGACTCCACAAGTAAACTTGCACAGGTCTCCACTGTGTCTCACATGCTGATGGGACTTTTGTTTTCAAAGATTAAGAAGAAACTAATCCTTTGTTTATGTACCTGTTTGTTATTCTCCTCTTCCTGGGCTTGGAGAAACTCCTCCTCAATCTCCTTGAACAGACCAACCTCTTCACAGTTCTGCAGAAATCGCGTTGGGGTCGGAGTCTGGTCTGAAAACATCACACGCAATCAGATGTTAGAAAAAAAAAGAGAGACGGATTTAAATTTTTTTAACATAAATTCATCCCCTGCTGCCCAACTTCTCGCGGCAGCCTCCGCTGTCTGAGCTGATGCATGTTCTGAAACCAACTGTCATCCAGGCTGTAATGCAAGGAGGAGAGAGACAAGCCGAGCTCCCAGCCTGACTCCCTGATAACATCAGTCTGTCTCTCTGAGCCGTCTAAACATGCAGGGGTCAGGGGTCAGCCGGGCTCATTGTTTTGACACCAGATTTCCTGCAGGAGGCGAGACAGACTGCAGGACAAGGGACCCGGGGCGACGGTCCCAGAGGGGGGGGAATCTGTGGAGGTTAGATCCCACTCTAATGTTTACATCCAGAGAGACAGCTGATCCTATGTTAACACATCTCACCGTGTGACAGCATTTTGACTACATAGCTAGGATATTATTGGCTCACAGGAGCAATCAATTAGTAATCACAAAGTTGCTCAACATTTTGACATTTGTTTTAGGGATCTGGCACTGAGACAACTATGAATTTGTCGCGTTAAATGCACGACAAAAAAATTATCTGCTGCGCTGAATATTTAATTATTTTATTATTATTTTATAACAACAACAATGACCCTGTTTAGACTATCACAAGACAATAAAAAACACAGGGTGACTCCACAAGGAAATAGCAGACAAATGGAAAATGAAGAGGTCATGAGCCAATAAAAACGGCTCGAAAGTGATTTAGATTTTACAGGTTTAATGTAAATGTGTTACCTAGGTGACTCTTTAAATGACTATGGTAAATAGTGTCAACGGTGGCTAAAACATTTGAACTAAAATACTACTTTTTCACACAACTATCCTAAAGATCGTTACTCATGTTTAAAATTACTTAAAAAGATGCTGAGGGTTCACTGAGGCAGTCTAAAATTTTCAGCGGCTGAAGGAAAATGTTTTTAATACCTCAAGGTGGATGTGGCATTTTGCTTGCTGTTGGGCTTACTTCAACCATTATATCTGCTAATTGGTTCATTGTGTTCGTTCGTTAGAATGTTGTGTGCAAAAACGCATGAGGATCAAAGGAAACAGTAGTTTCACATTCGCCTTCAGTGTAAAACAGAATGTTCTGTAACTGCGAGGCCTGTTGTTCCACAAAATTACATGTTATTATTGTGCTATTATTTATTTATTTATTTATTTATGTTTTCAGAATAAAAAATTAATGCACACAATTTCCATAAGTTTAAAAAAAACATTGGATCCACAAGTTTAAATCTATTGTTGTGAATGCTGTTTAATTCATACAAGGTTTTAAATTCTGCATACAGGATCAAGGGCCGTATACATGTGTATATAAACTTCCCGTAGAAATTAAATCATAAAGGACCAGACAGACCACACACATAGTCTAGCCAATAACAAAGTCATGGTGTAATTATGGTTTTAAATTGAACCATTCTTTTAGAGAGAATAGAGCTCATTTAAAGTAATAGTTTAAGAATAGTCTGGAAATTTTCCATCGAACTGAGATCAGGGATTTGGGGTTGCCATTCCAAACCATTAATGTGTGTTTGTGATCATTGGCCTGTTCGAATGCCCAACTGACCAAAACTAGCGTTCCCAATCAAAGGAAATTGGTCCAAAAGCTCCTAAACAGCCAAAAAACAACAAAGGAGTGTTATCTATCAGGGGGCTTTATGTTGAATTTTAAAATGTTTGGACTGATTACAAAAAAATCTAACCTGTGCACCAAAAGCTTTTTACTTTAAATATAAAATAGAGACAAAAAAAAACAAAAAACGACATCAATCATCCTCCTGTTTTTGTTTCTGAATCAAGCCATGTTGTGCCTAACCCGGCGTGGTTTACTGTGCATGCTGCAACATGAGCCCCTCTGTTTCGCAGCGCGGACTACCTGAGGGAAGAAAACCTGCACCGGGGTTATCAGATCATATATTGTGTAACATATCGTTACCTTTTTTTTTTTTTTTTTTCATCCAGCTCTCAGTTTATAAAAGCAGGCCATATCATAAATGTGCAACTGGTAAAAAAAAAAAAATTTAAAAAAAAACAGACATAAAAGCTGGTTTTGTAGCAGCTTTTGATGACAAGTGTTTCTCCTCCCATGTCGAACCGGGAGGAGAGAATAGAACGGCATGCAAGATGCGGTCACCTCAGGGAGGTGGACGATCTGACCTCACCTGAAAAACTTATGTCCGTCTTTATTGGGGGGAACTTCAGGGTCATCTCATGCTTGTGTCTGTGAATGAGCAGGTGCTCCTCTAGCTGGAAGCGCTGCGGTCCACCGGAAAGAGGAAGCGAAAGAGTCGAGGCATAAATTGCTGAAGCATATCAGATTATCTCTCTTATCACAAATGGTCACAATACTCTTAATCTTATCAGTATTTAAGACAATCTGACTCCTTTGATGAGAAAAGGATGATGTCACATCTCTGGATGCTATTTTTAGATACTTTTTTTTTTTTAATTAGCAATAGGTTACGTAGATATGTGATTAATTTCCATAAGAACATAAAGACATAAATCATCAAAATCGTCTTTACTAGAAGGCAAGTCATGCTGTGTCCTACTGACCTGAGAGCAGCCGGGGGCGCCGCACACATAAGGCCTGTCCTGTTTGTCATTCATGTCATCCACAAGCCTACACAGACAGAAGAATCAAGAACAATGTGTCAATGTGGAGCCTTGCCACCGAGAAGGGGAGCATTCCTCGTGCCTCACAGGTCAGATAATTACACTGCAGGAAGAATCATCTGAAGAGAAAAATCACACAATAGATGTAACACATTATTTACACGAGTGTGGAACGTATGTGCTATGTATTTCTGCAGATGATGGATCTGCTTTTTTATTTTTTTTTTTTATTTTTACAAAAACCAAACAAAAAATCTGTGACACATAAAGGTGGCAGCGTCATGCTATGGGAAGACGTCAATCTACCAGATTAGGAATTTCTGAGAAAATTATATAAAGTTTTGCGTCATTTTCAAGTAAAAGAAAAAGTCATATGAGGAGGAAAGCTGCATATTACCCTAAAAACACTCAGTAAAGCATGGTGGTGGTAGCATCACACTGTGGGGAAGCTTGATGCTATTATTCTATAATAAAAAAGATTACACAAAGTAGTGTGTTATTGTAAAGTAGAAGAAAAATCATACTTTTTTTTCTTTCTCCGATGCCACAAAATAGAACTTTTGCAACCAATGAAACGCTTTGGTTTTTATGGAAAACACTCTTTGTGGAGGAAAACTAACGCTCTAGCTCACCCTGAAAACACCATCCCCATTATGAACTATGGTGGTGGCAGCATGGTACTGTGGATACGCTGCCACGGCGAAGCAGCTCAGAGTTGTTGGAAATGTAAACGAGGCTCCAATTGTGAACAAAAAGAGGTCATATATGTGCACCCCAAATGTTTTAGAGTGTAAAAAAAATGAGAAAATTAAAGACTGAAATTTGGATTTCCACCTTACCAAAAGGAGGAAAAACCTTCAAAGCACTCGAAGGGATTTGCACAGCACAATGGATATTGAAGTCCTACAGCTTTCTGAGCTGTAAGACTTTTCATGGTTACTGTGCAGTGATGTTGCTGAGTGTAGTGTCTTCAATTATGCTTTCACCGGGTGCCCAGCTCACAATAAGAGCGCTGAAAGCACGAAGGCACACCGGGGCTTGCATCAAGCCCTCACAGGATGGAAGCATCAACACAAAAGCGGGGGCAGAGAAGATCACTTCTATCGGAGGGCGCTATAAGTTTTTGCTAGTCCTTTTCTTTCCGTCTGACAGCAGAGGAAGAAAAATTTAAGTCTCCGGCGTCAGGTGTAACCAGACGAGTTGAGTGTTGATGTTATGGGGAAAGAGTGAGAGCTCTTGAAAACACGAAAGCAACAGAATATGCCTCCATAAGTAGTGTAAAGAGGGAGGAAAGGGTGGATGGAGGTAGGGGTGGGGGGTGGAAGAGCAACGCAAGGGTGATGGAGAGGGGAATGGAAAGGGCAAGGGGCAGTGACTACGGATGGAAAAAGAGGCAGATAGAAGAAGGAAGGGTGAGGGAGGGCCACACTTCAGGGCCTGCACTCCTGACAGGTTCGAACCTGCCTCAGCCCCCATTTTCCAACCTAAGGCAAGCAGAGGTGTCTTCATAGGTGTGTGCGCGTGCGTGGATGTGCGTGAGTACACACGAGTTAGAAAATACAGCAAACAAGTTCACAAGGTCCCGATAACAGATAGAAAATGGGCAGTTTGCACGATCAGCTGAAGGAAAAAGATTACATAGCTGCACACCTTCAGGGACATGAAGCATAAAAATTCTCTAGTTTAAGTTCAGATCATTTAACTTGTTTCAATCTTTTGTCGCAGCGTCCCATCAAGCAGTACTTGCACGAGATTATGGCAGACTCAGCACATTTTCAGCAAAATCCTTCTGTCAGAGTGATTACATCACTGCAGAATGATGTCATGCACGCATAAATCCTACATACAACAACGGCCAATATGTTGCGACTTTAAGAGGGATTAATTTGAGTTCTGAATATACTGGCACTCATTTTCCCCAAACATTTAAGACAGATAAATCAAACATTATAGTCCACCGTTTAATAATAATAAATGGAGCAAAACACATAACTTTTAGTCATTTTGAGGATTTCAAAAAATTTCAACACACTGTTCAGATGCGTTCAGAATGGACCAACTTACTGTCTTTTAAAGTTTCCATATTTGATTTTATCTGAAATTAAGCCGAGCCTGAGGTTCGCAGTTCATTCAGATCAAACTCAAGCAGTTGGTTCCGGCCGGTAAATCCAGTGTCAGAACAGGACCGTGACCCGGTTCTGTCCCACGGCTCACTAAAAACAACATGTTCAGAAAAAACAAGCCCGGCCGGCCGGCACAGCTGTATGAAGAGTGCTGTCACACCCCCCTAAATAGACACGGAGCGCTCGAGCCCGTCCCGCTTGCTGATGGGACTTCACCAGGACACCTAACCTTACAAAACGTCCCGCCGCCAGTAACTTCTCCAGCTGGTTTTCATAAATGAACGGGTCAACTTTTGACGACATAGGAAGCCGTCCCAAGTCACGAAGAGCTCACGAGAGAGCCGAGACCGGCGCCTGCTGCCGCTTGTTGCGCGGTTTCCAAAAGTTTTTTTTGTGAATGAAAAGTAGACGCAGGCTTACCTACAAGTGGAGAGAGGGACGAGCGGCGCTCCAGAGAGGAACCACGTTGGACTGGAGCGCGATGACAATACGTTCTATTTACAGAAGCATTACATCACCCTCCCGGTGACGTCACGTGGGATTCCTGAACTTCTAAATCATTGAGGTCCCGTACGGAGCGAAGGATTGAGGAGGAGAAAGGGGGCGGGGACAGGACGCGGGCCCGTAGGGGGACGGAACGGAACGGAACGGGAGCCTGCTGGCGGACATGGCTCCGCCGACAGACAGAAATGGGACAGACCGGGAGGGAGGGCGCTTTTTTTATTTTTTTTTTTTATGTCTAGTCTATAGTCATTACAACTTGAGAGTTGACCCACAAAACGGTTTGGTTAATGGCTAAAGAAATCTTTTAAAACCATTATTATTATTATTATTATTATTATTATTATTATTATTATTATTATTATTATTATTATTATTATTATTATTATTATGTAGTCTTTTTATGACAAACATAAATAATGCATGGTTGAATATAAATAAATAAATAAATAAATAAATAAATAAATAAATAGCAGTAATGAATTACTGAAAGAAGAAAAGAATGACCTATTGACAGCAAAGTTGTCGGATTGGTCAAATATTGTACGTTTATTTAACACAGTTACTTTAATAAACTTTTAATATATTATATATTAAATAAATGTGGGGTGGTATCAGCCATCTTCCATGATGTACTCTGTTGAATCAGCAGCTTATCTACGGGTGAGAGGAAGCGATTAGATAGTATGTTATTTGTAATGACAAATAACATACTATAAAATGCAGTTTTTATTTCCTTGTACTGTTTCTTACTTTTATTTTGTGTAAATATGCAATATGTAAATATGCAAAGCTATATTCCCCCCACTTACTTTAACATGCTGCTGTGATTTCTTCACTTGGGACAATAAATAATTATTCTATTCTATTCTATTCTATTCTATTCTATTCCTGTTATCTGAATGTCACAAAAGGTGTCCCTCAAGGCTTTGTATTATCCCTAATATTTTTGCCAATTTATATTAAAATTAGGTCAAAAATGATTATGATGCATCTAATATCATACAAAGACAATGTCCTGATGTTTGATCATCTGCAGGTTGAATTTGACACTATTTACTCTTATAGATGCTGAAAAATCTAACGCTATACCATTTCCAAGTACAAATTGCAAATTCACTGTACGTCTAGTTATAGATGAATTGATGTTTTAATTAATGAAAAATAGCATTTAAAAATTCCACACTGAACATAATTAGAACAAATGCAAATTATAGGGTTCATTCATAGAAATAAGTCATATTTTCATTTAAAATAAAGAAAGGACTTGAGGTCACATTTCTACCTCACACTGACCATGTTAACGTTATCTGAATGATCCTGTTTAGCTCTGCAGATCTTATATGTTGTTTATCATGAAGCACTGATATACATCCCAGGATGTAAACCTCTAACCGACCAGTGCATGTTGAATTTCTTGCTTAGATGGCCTTCATTCTCTATAAACAATCCTCTGAAGAAAAAAAAAAATTTACTATCACTGACACTGTCACTTGTATTTACTATCATTGCATCTAAGTTCACTATATACTGTATATCAGACTCTCCTTATAGGCTGACATATTGCGTTAGTGTTTCTCCAGTATGTACAGAAGAACTGCCTTCTCTTACAGTTTTAAGGACAGTGGATGGTTACTATTTGTGTCTCCTTCTTTAATTGAATATTTTCCATTTATTTGCATATGCGTCATTTCCTATTGTCCATTTTAATAATGTTGTTGATGTCTGTGACTGTTAAAACACATATTTCTATTGACAATTTGACCTCTTAATAAAATGTACTTGTAAAAGGAAAGGTTAAAAAAAGTCATTGGCTGAAACAAAAAGCAACTTTTGAAATAACTAAGAGAAGATTTCAATGTGCCTTTGGAAGGCTTACTCTAAGGATGGAAATAGAATCTTAAACATTTGCATTTTCAGTTTTATTTTTCCATCTAAATAAGTTAAATAACGTAAAAGTTGCATTTTATGTAATGATTCTGATATGTTTAATCTGCTATATTACTGCAGGAATTTATAAAATTAATAATTAACAGTCCTGTGAGGTGTAGAAAACAGATAGTGAGAGAACCAGGAGTCTCCCCTCATTCCAAGTACTTCTGCTGATTTGCTATTTCTTATATGCCTGTATGAAATAGCCAAAAAGAACTACAAACTGCTGAATATGCATATGATTAACAATTGTCCATAAAACATAAAAGACTGTACGGTAGTCATGAATGCTCTGTGATAAATGATGTTCCACTTGAAGACGTTTCCCTTCAACACAGTGTTTCCATTGATTCACAGATTTCAGTCGGACTTTCTAAGTACTAATAAGTAACCATTTTTTCAAAATGTGTTTTTATGTGATGCTATATCTACCAGCATATTACAGCATCGATAAGTAAAAGGAGTTTACGCTCTTTGTAATGAGTCACATCACTGAATAACACCAGTACCATGTTTGGTCAGGGTTTCCGGAGCTCCAGCCAGGACAGGGCTAAGCACTGGGGTATGGTTTTGTTGTGGTTGTGCTGAAAAAAAAAAAAAGGAAAAGAAAAATGGACCGGCCCTAACTGACTCACCATCCGCCAATCATTTAAAGCATGCAGATCCCCTCCCCGCCCATTCCCCCCGGTGCCATGGAAACTTGAAGAAACAGGAAGTTGTGATGATGTCATTCTGTGTTTTGGGCTCTTCCCTCATGTGGACGGCGAACCTCTGAGTATTGTTTACGGCACAGATAAGGGGAGACATTTCACACCATGCGCGTGCTCGTGAAGGGTGTGCAGTCATGCTGCAAAAGTCTCTGATGGCAGCCGGGAAGTCTGCTGCCCCTCGCAGCAGAGAAAGCTGCTGGGATAACAGCTACCTCCATAACTCAGGACTGCATACAGGCCACTTACCGTCTGGCATCTTCACCCTGCCAGGGCTTTTAACAGCCAGCCTGAGAGCTTCAGAGAGCTGCCTCATCAAAGCTTGAGGTCAGAATAATTGTACAAATACAATACTTAAGGCCAAAGGTCAAACAAACTGACTGATGTCAGATTAACTGTACTGCATACCAGTAAGTTTAACTCTAAACAGCAAACAATTCTAAAAGAAGATTCATCTTTTGCACTTTTTAGCTTTACTATGTCAAAGGAGCTTCACCTTAAGCTCTCTTGTTCCAGTTCCTTCGTGTGTATGCAACTGGAAACATTTTATTTGTTTCCAGTTGGTGAAAAACAACTCGGTTCAGCTAAAAAAAAACACACACAACACCTTATAGTATTTGTGAATAACACTGATCTAAAATAAATGTTTAAAACAATACATAGCACACAGTGAACACTAGGACTACAGACAAACTACTCGTTTTACTTCCTAAAATACGTAGTATAAAAAGGAAAAAAAAAATATCAGAAGCAAGACTTCATGTCACTGCTCTCATAATTTGGGTCAAAATTTATGGAACTATAAAATATAACTGCAAAAGAAACTTAGTTTAAAAAAAAAACAAAAAAAAAAAACAATAAATAAGAATATACGTGTGTCTGTATTTAGTTTTGTGTCTGCTTTTTTTTTTTCATATGACATATTTTAGAAAATAAGCACACTACATATGCGCCAAGCATATTCACTTAGCATTGACATCATATTTTTGGCACAAATGGAACTCCATAATACATGTCAGTCAAGCTCAAAACCTCTCTAGTGGGGCTGAAATAAGAAGGGTGGGGGAAAAAAAACAAAAACGTCTTCACATTGATATAAAAGATTAATTGGCACATTTCACAAATGCATTTTGTTGCTGCCAAGGAAAGCACAAAACCACTGATTGGGTTTTGGGATCAATAACTTTTTAGCACAGGGCCAGATTGGTTCGCATAACATTTTTCCATTAAAAAATGAGGCCCCCATTCAAAAACTAGGCTTTGTACTGTTTGTACTCAAGTTGTTTTCATTTGATATAAAGATTTATCGGGTGACTTGAAACTCGCTCGTTTGGCAAAAAAAAAAAAAAAAGAAGCAAAAACACAAAAAATGTGTGTGTAGGAATACTTTTTATAGAAGTGTATTTTGAACAACTTCAGAATTGGATAGTTAGATTATCAATAGATGTGTGTTTGTTTCAAACAACACAACTTCCTTAATATTGGCAGAAATCTTTTTTCTGTTCATGCCACCTACTGACCTCAGATCAGATGATGTCATGTGCCACGAACCCACCCTGCGTGTCTCTCTCTTCTCTCGATTACATTAGCAACACATGCGACCACTTCTGATTTGCGCAATGGATCTCTGCAACTGCGTCACACTCACGGAGCCTAGGCCCCGCGTGTGTGTAATGAGTGTTTTTGTGCCTGGTGTGTGTAAGGGAGCACATCTGTGATGAAGCTGATGAAGTCACTGGATTTCTCTACTGTACATATGTGAAGGACTGTGTTCTCTGGTGTTGTCATGTTGTTTTGTGGGTGCGCTTGCTTGTATTGCAATTTGGTGCAACTTTGAAAATGTGTTTGTACATTTGTGTCTCATATGACTGTAAATAGATGGCAGAGAAGAAAGGCAGAAAAAAACAGTGTTCCCTGGTCTGAAGGTTATTTGCTGAAGTCATCTCCTCTGTTTTATGACGATCTGTTTTAACGCTTGATTAACAAACCCAACAGAAGCCAGCTGAGTCTGGCTAGCTAAGTTGTTGATTAGAATGACATTCTCCTTTCTCTGGGAGAACCACACACATAGCATCCTCCAAAAACGTTACTGGTATCCCTCATCCAAAGATGCCCAAGCCCCCTGTACCAAACTCATGTTGTATTGTAGAAGGTCACCGATTATCAAATTTCCATCGGTGGGAGAATATGCTACAATTGCCCTGGCGTAGATGTTTAATGTGAAACAGAAGTCCATTCGTCTTAGTGTTCCTAAATAGTAAAGACATGAGAACATGCCAGACAAGAAAGCCAGATGTGTGTTGATCTTCATAGGTCTGGAAATGGCAACAACAAAACATCTACTTGCCTACTTTGCAAGCAATAAATAAAACAGAAACGGTAACAAACTTGTCACTGTTAGAAGGAGGGAAGGACAGTCAAGAAGGTCAAAAAACAATGTCTAAACTTCATTTTTGGAAAAATTTCATACCAAGTTATTATTTGTCATGCAATGGACTGGCAACCTGTCCAGGGTGTATCCCACCTCTTGCCTGTTGACCATAAGGGAGTGAGTTGTATTTTTGCTGTCTCCATGTGTTTCATGAACGCACCAATGTGGAGAAGGGGGTTGAAGTCAACCTACCTCTGTTATGACTCATCAGGCAGTGTGGTCACAGCCTTATATCAACTCGCACCTACCTGCTAAACTATATAAGAGCATACGTAATAGACAGAAATAATGTCCGAGATTATGTCAATCATTTTTTTTATGTCAATCATTTTTCTAGGGATAATCCACACCATGTTTATAACTGGAAAAATGTCTGCAGTAAATGACATATTAATCCTGGTATTATGGAACTAACTTGGAAAGTATTTAATAAAGACTTTTATTTTATTTGCTTAAAAAACTTTATAAGTCCAGTGCATAAGTTACATTACAGTATTTTTAGTAAACTAGTTACTTTATGAAATAGGTATGTTGATTAGGTTCAGGTTCGTAGGTATTTGCAGCTAACAGGATGGTGTATCGGTCAGGATACAGGAAGGACATGAGACCGAAACTTGACTTAAAGGTGACCTGCTTTATTCAGGTGGATGCTCAGTGTTGCCAGCAGTCTGCAATAACAAATAAATAGCCATTAGGCTAATACACTACAGCAGTAGAGGTTCAACTAATACAAACTCAAACAAAATACCTAATAAGGAATAAACCAAACCATCTACATTTGCATGTAAATTCACAACATACACAAATAACTCAATATTAAAAGTTACATCATTAAGCACAACCTTGGTGGAAAAGAAAACACGAACACAGACAGCCCTTTGGCTGAGGCACTTTGGCACCATCATGTGGCCAGACAAAATCCCCACACGATGGCGGCAGCACATGCCCCCAATCACTACATCTGCCGCAACAACCCAACTGAAAGCAACCACAAACTAAATCTAGAATACACACAGCACGCAAACTGCGATAACTTACTTTTCGTCATCAACTTAACACTCGGAGCATCACCCCTCAGGACTACATCAGGAATGCGCCCCCGCATGCTAGGAATGCAGCGAACTGAACCGGAAGTATATTAAATTGCTCTCATAAGCGGTAGTGCAGCACTGAACTCAGGATTACGTCACTTCCTAGGAAACTCTGAACCAATATTTCAAAATAAAATACAAAAAATGTCAGTGCCTTTTATACAGCCGCCCCCAAATGCGGTTACACATTTGCTAAATATAAGGCTTTATTAATTACTGGGGGGTGACTGGTTGTTGTTCTCAGTGTCTTTTCCTTCAGCTGGCACAGCTGGTAAAACGA